>LPNX011139903.1:518653-639775 GCA_001517045.1 Pseudotsuga menziesii
CCTTTGAATAGCACTTGGTTTTCTTAGATCTCTGATTTTTTTCTTGTTTTAATACAAACCTCTTTCCCTACCTTAGGTAGTTTTAATTGAAAGAGAAATGTGCATTGTCATGTAGCTAGGATTTGCATTCTTTTTACATTCCTATCTACACATCATGCATCCACTTAACCGCTCAATATAAAATTAATGTTAGCTTAGGTTTAAAATCATTTAGTAACTGTGTGTAAGTTAGTGACGTGTTCAGGCATCGTAAAACGTAGTAGTTGTTGTTAATCTGTCTGCACTACAACCCGGGACTCATGCGGTTCTTCCATGTACCATCAGTATATCGAACGTCCTTTCACGTACCCTTGAGTTATATAGAAAGGCACTTCACGTACTCGATTGTATATCAAAAGGCCCCTTATGAACGGTTGCTAATTAGACAACACTACTACTAATTTGAGCTCCCCTGTACCTAGCGTATATTAGGAGACACTCTTAGGATTTCTGTGACCATCTAAGTTATCCTTTTGGCTTGTCCTATGAGGTTCCTGAATTTTGATCCACTCCTATTCACATTGTTTTCTTGTGGCTTTTAGACTTGAGTAGTGTTTGATCTTATGTGGTATTTTAGAGATTCTTAGAGAGTTCAGATATGTGAGACTATCCCAAGACCACCAGTCAAGAGAACCCTTTTCAAGGTATGTCCTTTGTTTCTCCCCCTTGTGAAGTTGTTGGTCCTCCCTTCATGGCCACTTTGAACCTCCCCAGATTGACTATAGGATTACATGTATGGTTATTCTCCAATCCTGTCATAGCAAATGCATCCTTTGTGTCAGATCCTGGTCCTTTACCACATGAGCATCAACCTCATATGAACCCTTCTCCTTCTTCGTCGAATGTTGAATCGACTTCCCTTTCTTCCTCTTCACCTATTGAAAACTATAATGTTAGTAAACAGAATGGTAAGAAGAAGACCAAAAGGAATGCTAAGAAGAAGAACACTAAGAAGCAGGTCATCACTCCAACCTATGATCTTCATGTTGGGAGCCCACCAGCCACTGGTCATCATGCTGGGAGTATTGATGTACCTGTTTCTGACACCCCTAAAGCTAAGTTCCCTTGTAGACTTAGCAAGGGTGATGACATTCTCAAGGATTGTCCTGGTCTCTCCCTTGTGTCAAAAGTGTGGTCTAAACATCCCGTGTTGTCAGTCTTTGATCATCATGTTGATGATGCCCCGTCGAACAGTGACTCTTTCATTAAGAGTTGAAAAGGAAAGGTTAGGTATCCTTGCTTTCTATGTAAGGATATGTGTCGCACTTAACTTTTCCCTTGCATGGATGAAGCTTCAAAGTTGTTGGAATATCTTACTGTTCCTCAGTAACAGCTTCCAACCAGTTATCGTAAGTTGTCCCTTGACATCCCATTGTTTGATCAAGTGGTCGATCCAAGTCCATCCTTGGTTGATCCCACTCTTCCATTGAAGAGTGAAGTTGAAGTGGCCGATCCAAGTCCATCCTTGGTTGATCCCACTCTTCCTTTGGAGAGTGAAGTTAAAGTGGTCGAGTCAATTTCATCTCCACCTAATCCCACTCTTTCATCAGAGAGTGTTGAGACTGAGGTAGTCCCTTTGATAGACTCTTCATCTTCTCTTTCTCTTCCAATTGAGAGTGAAAACCATCCTAATAAAGTTTTCGTAGTTAGTTTTGGTTGTTCTATGCACGAATAAGTTTTGTCTCTTTTGACAGAACCCTCTCCGAGTAGTGAGGTTATTTCCTTTAACTGGAGTAACCTAATAGAATATCATCTTCATTCAAGTGTTCCTTTCTAGACAGTTGTACGAGTTACTGCTAAGAGTATACTTTGCAATATCAATGATGAAGGAGATTTTGTTAGTATTCTATCCTCTACTACTTGGCAAGCCATAGGTTCTCCTCCGCTTGTTCCAGCTACCGATTAGATACTTGATTTTAATCGAAGACATATAGTGCCTTTAGGGATCCTTCCTAAGTTTCCTATCACTTTGGAAGGAAAAACTGTTTGTATCAATGTTATGGTAGTCCAAGGTCCCTTAGATTTCAATCTAATCCTTAGGCATGATTATGTTTACGCCATGAAAGCTGTAGTGTCCACACTCTTTCGAGTGATGTATTTTCCCCATGATAGGAATATTGTGACCATTGATCAGATTTCCTTTGTTAAACCTGATTATTATGTGACTCCTAGTCATCAGACTTCCCTGAATGTACCACATGTTCTTGTGGTCCCTTCCCCTTCTAGTTAGCCTCTTCCCATCATAGGTAAAATGGGGGGCATGGCTCTAGACTCTGGACCTCATACTGGAGTTAAGTTGCTAGATTCTTATGTAAGGGGGAAACCCACCAACCTCTGGACATCATGTTGGCTTAGGACATTATGATCATAGTTCTTATCCTGTGTGAAGCTCATTAAAAAATGAAACAGACATTGCGAGCATAGTTCCCTTTTTGTGTCAAGCTCGTTAAAAAATGAAACAGATGGTTGTGAGCATAGTTCCATTTCTGTGTCAAGCTCGTTAAAAAATGAATCAGATGCACAAGTGAGCATAGTTCTTATTTTGTGTCAAGCTTGTTAAACAATGAAACAGGAACCAGTGAGCATAGTTCCCTTTCTGTGTTAAGCTCGTTAAAAAATGAAACAGACATTGTGAGCATAGTTCCATTTTTGTGTCAAGCTCATTAAAAAATGAAATAGGTTAGTGAGCATAGTTCCTTTTCTGAGTTAAGCTTGTTTAAAAATGAAACAAACATTGTGAGCATAGTTCCCATTCTGTGTCAAGCTTGCCAAAAAATGAAATGGATGTCCTCAAGCATAGTTACTTTATGTTTCAAGCTTGTGTAAAAATGAAACAGGTTCCCCCAAGCATAGTTATTTTATGTTTCAAGCTTATGTAAAAATGAAACAGGTCACCTTTGAGCAGTGTTTATTCTTGGTTTCAATCTCATTAAAAAATAAAACTGACCTTGAGTAGAGTTCCTTTTTCATGTCAAGATTGTTAAAAAATGAAACGGATTCTTCCATTATGTCAAGACTCAATGAAGCTTGGGGGTCATGTACCCTATATCTTTATTAAGTGTTAATTTCTTGATAGTTATACTGGGGGCAAGTACCAACCGCTGGACATCATGTTGGGAAATCACCCGTCAATGGGAGTCATTTTCAACATACTTTATTTCAGTTTTGAGCTCATTAAACCATGAAACGATCCTTTGAGAATAGTTCATTTTCTATTTCAAGCTCGATAAAAAATGAAGTAGGTTTCCTTAAGCATAGTTTACCTTTTGGTTTCAATCTTGCATAAAACTGAAACCATGTTTTGAGCATAGTTCTTATTCTGTTCCAAGATCGTTAAAAAATGAAGAAGATACCCTAAGCATTCTTTCAACTAGTCTTCAAGCTCGTTAAAAATAGTAAGATGGTGTTGAGCTTACTTTTCATTTTTCATGCTCTGGTTAAAACATGAAAACTGGTTTGAGCTTACTTTATCGCTTTTCCATGCTCTTATTTCAAACATGAAAAAGGTTCCGAGTGCCTTTTATACCTTAGGCGTGCTCGTTAAAAACTCAGTGAAGAGGTTTCTAGTATAGTTTTACTGTTTTTTAGACTGGTTAAAATTGAATTATGAAAAAAGAACTTGTTCAAGAGTTATATTTAAGCTCTTTTTAGTCTCCTTAAAAACACAAAAAGATTGCCAAGTGAGCTTGTTACGTTCACACTTTTAAAAGAATCAGAACGTTCAACTAGTTGGTGGTAGGTTATCATGTTTTCAGACCAGCTAGCCTTATTTACGAAAAAGCACCCTCTGGAGTTTTCTTTAGTTTGTTCAGACTCTCTAAATATGAACTACATTGAGTTTTCTTTCATTGGACTCATTAAATGAAACATTGAAAGTCCCTCTTTTGGGAATGAAACCATCCTTTCTCAGGTTCATAAAACATATGAGTTTGGACTCGTCCGAAGGACGAGCTATATCGAACGTTTGTTACCCTTTTCTAGCTCGCTAAAAAGAAAAGAGGAATTCATCCATCATGGTGGGGAAATTAAGGAAAGAGTTTGTATTTTGTTATGGCAGTGCATAGTCACTCTTGAACATGGCACTCATTTGCATATGCAATTCAGTACTTGTGTAATTCATTTGTCTTCGAGTCCTACTAATTCCTAGAGTCTTCTTAATCCTTTGAGTTGTTCAAGAATACTTTCATCTTTAGTTGCATTGGGGGATAGGTATCATTCTCATGTCAATATTTCGAAGTCGTGACATGCCCATGTTCAAGCGAAGATTAGCCATCTGTTCACTGTCTACAGTCAGTTTACCTTTTATCATGTTGGTCATCCTTGAGTCAGTTTCATACATCACTCTGCTGTTTGGTTTACTCCAAAACATCTTTGATCATGTTTTGTGTCAATGATGGGGGATTCATCATGGCCCTCCTTTGATGGGTCTATTCCTATCGACTTCAACATCTTATCCAGGAATTATACTTAGAAACTAAGTCAAGTACCTTGGGCTTGCATGCCTTAATGGTAGGTTACCTGACTTTCAACATGAGTTTACATCATTGGCTCTTGATTGAAATATCTCATCGAGTATTCGACTCCAAATCCTTTATTCACATTCGATGGTATGTACTAAGATACCTTGGGAATCATTGACATCAATGGTGATTTCCCTTGCACTTGTTAGCAGTTTACATTAATGACTGGTAATCAAGTGGTTTCTACCATGTTTGACATCAAGACATTGTAATCACATGGTTAGATTCATATCTTTGCGGTTTCGGCTTGAAGACCCTGGGTTGTCATATATCTTCACCCAGGTTGTGATGGAGTTTTGTTTTGAGTCATATTACACGGATCCACTTTTGTATTGGTCGTGGCTATGTTATCATCTCATCATGGATCTATGCTTGTGTCTAGTAGCCATGATTGTGTTTAGTTGGTATCTATTACCATGGATTTGCATTGTATTGGTCAGTAGCCATGTTATGTGTCACATGCCCCAATTTTCAAAACAATTTTATGTTATTGAGGAACATTATGTTATATTTTATGTTAAAGTTTGTAATTAATGACCAAGTGGGGTCAAGGATAATTTAATGTATTGCAGAAGATTGTATTAATAAATAAATAAAAGATGAGACAACAACTTAGGGAAGCTGTTAAATGAGTGTTTACTAGTCACTTGGTGGAGGAGACTAGGTTGAGAGTAGATTGACATGTGGCAGCATCCTCAAACTACTTCTAGCTGTTGCAGGTGGAAACTTCCCTATTTTTGTGGTCATGATAGTTAGAATTTTAACATTAAGCTAGCATTATATTAGGATCTTTAACTAAAAGAATAACAAGCACATAAATCAAACACAAGAGATAATGAAGACAGTGTTTTTCCTCAGGGAAACCATAAATGGATAAAACCCCGCAACTTCCTCAGAGATAGAATCAACACCAAAAGTAAAACCCAAAATAGGAAGATGATCAACAATAACCTTGTTTCATCCTAGCCCCGATGTCTTCTTCTTCCTCGGCTATGCGCTACAACTGAGTCTGAGTGAGTGTGTGATAAATAGAGAAGATAAATATCTATTTATACTAATTCCCAACTTGACTAAACCCTATTAGGGTTGACTTCACTAGGTGATTCTAACAAACCTAGTGCCCCAGAACTGCGGGGACTTTAACCCTTGAACAATAGGAGGGTTACCCACATTGACTTGACATGAGTTGTTTACATTATAGAAACTCCCGATCGAAACATTGGGGCATGAAATGACTCAATTACATTACAGACACGTCCCAGAATAAACATCGGGGTACAATACATAAGAAATACAAGTGAATACATTCCGTAGTTAGAACTAAATCAACACTTCCTCTTAACTATGAAGGTATTCTCTCGACAAAATTTATCAGCATGATTCTTATTCTTTGTATCATCTAGATCATCATTGAGTCCTTTTCATATTCACCTTCAAGTCATCTCTATCTTCAAGTCATCTTCATCTAGATCTGGGTCATCACTCGATCTGGATGATCATCACTCAATCTGGATCATCATCACTGGAACACCATCACTCGATATAGATTATCACTGCTGGATCATCATCACTGGATCATCACAGGTGCTATCTCATGATTCTTCTCATCACAGGAATTTCTACAGATCCAACCCTTTTTCATGCTGGTTGTAGGCCTAGCCTCCATGTAGGTCTTCTTCCAGCACTTATATCTGATCATGTAGGAACCAATCCTATAATAATATTAGAAAGGAATGCCCATCACTCACATATGACCATGTGGGAACACATCCCACAACCCTGTCAGAAAGGCCCAACACTCACATTTGACCATGCGAGGAACCAATCCAACATACATGTCAAAAAGGCTCTACACTTACATTCAACCATGTGAGGAACCAATCCAACCTACATGTTAAAAGGGATCTCCACTTACATTCGACCATGTGAGTAACCAATCCAACCCACATGTCGAAAGGGCTCTGTACTTACATCTGCCCATGTGAGGAACCAATCCAACATACATGTCAGAAGGGCTCTCAGCCCCAGGCTGAGGATTCTTGGTAACTAACCAGGTGCCTCCATTCATAGAATGTCATTCAGTGCTTATATCTGATCATGTAGGAACCAATCCTACAGTCACATCAGAATGGTTCAGCACTCACATCTAACATGGAAGGAACCAATCCTCTCACCATGACAGAATGGCTCAGCCCTTACATCTGACCATGGAAGGAACCAATCCTCTCACCATGTCAAAATAGCTCATGGAATCATCTCTTCCCTTTGGATGGAACCTCGATCTGGAGAACACCAAGCTTCTCCTTAAAGTACTAAAATTTCACCCTAGCCAATGGCTTTTTCAACACATCAGCTATATGT
Source organism: Pseudotsuga menziesii (assembly GCA_001517045.1). Lineage (NCBI taxonomy): Eukaryota > Viridiplantae > Streptophyta > Pinopsida > Pinales > Pinaceae > Pseudotsuga > Pseudotsuga menziesii. Next base: position 525,574 of record LPNX011139903.1, read on the forward strand.
TCATCCGTCGCAACATACTGGAGCTTCACTACTCCCCTTTGCACCATATCCCTGATATAGTGATACTTGATCTCAATATGCTTCTACTTGTCATGGAACATCGGGTTCTTCGAAAAATTCATGCAAATATGGTTGTCACAATGTATACAAGTAGCATCCATCTGGAGATCAAATAAATCAGATAGTAGCTTCCTAAACCATACTACCTCACAACTAGCTAAACAAGCTGCAACATACTCTGGTTTAGCTGTACTCAGTGCCACACAAGATTGCTTCCTGCTAAACCAAGATATCACACCTGATCCCACACTTAAGCAACATCCTAAAGTGCTATTCCTATCGATGGCACTGCCTACCCAATTTGAATCAACATAACCCTCCAGGTTAATCTTCTGATTCACCTCATACTTGAGCAAATAATCAATTGTACCCCTGAGGTACCTTAGAATATGATTTGCAGCAATCAAGTGAACATGTCTCGAATCTATCAGAAACTGGCTCAAGGTGTTCACATCAAAGCAAATGTCTGGTCTTTTGTTTGTCATGTACATCAAGGACCCAATCATCTAATGATACATCATAGCATCAACCGCTTTTGATGAAGCATCACTCAATAGCTTCAAGTTCGATGCCATAGGTGTGGTCATGGCCTTATAGTCCATCATCCTAAACCTCTTCAGGATCTCTAATGCATACTTCCCTTGTCCGAGGGAGATTCCATCTGCATTCTGCCACACCTCCATGCCTAGAAAATAGTGCATCATACCCAAGTCCTTCATTTCAAAATCAGCAGCAAGATTTCTCTTCGTATCAGTAATCAACCCATCCATACCTATTACAAACAGATCATCTACATACAGTAGGAGCATCATTGGGTTTCCATCTTAAACCTTGTAGTAAAGGTTGGAATCTGCTTTACTTTTGGTAAAGCCCAAACTGGATAGAAATATGTCAATTCTATCGTACCATGTTCTAGGTGCCTATTTCAAATTGTACAGGGCTTTCTTCAATCTACACACATGAGACTCCCTGTCATGTGTCTCAAAACTAAGTGTCTGCTCTACATACACTTCCTCTTCCACTACATCGTTCAAGAAAGTAGTCTTGACATCCATTTGGTGTATCTTCCATTTCATTACTACAGCCAAAGAAAGTACTAATATGATGGAAGTGTATCTGGCTACAGGTGCAAATGTTTCTTTGTAATATATCCCTTCTTTCTATGAGAAACCATGAGCCATGAATCCTGTTTTATATTTCTCTATGCTACCATCTACAACATGCTTGATCTTATAGATCCATTTGGAAGTTACAACCAACTTCCCTTCTGGTCTTGGGACAACATCCCAAACATCGTTCTTCATGATTGATTAATACTCTTTGATCATAGAATCCTTACATTCTTTCCCTTCTACCACTTATTCATAATTGGAAGGTTCTTTATTGATAAAGTCACATAGTAAAGCTACATACCCAGAGCAGGATCTGGTTCTCTTTCTTTCTCTATGATTCTCTTCTGGAGCCCCATATATTTCCTCCCCCTGGATAGCTTCCTGTACCCAAGCAGGTTTCCTCTTGTGAGGATTCTTCTCTTGAGGTGGATCTACAGGTTCTTGAGGTTCTTCAAATTCTCGATCTTCTTCTTGAGTTTCTTCGTTCATGGTTGTATCATGAATTCTGGGTGCTTCTGCTTCTTTAGGATATTCAGCAGGTCTCTTTATAAATTTGTTGTAAGCTGAGTCTTCGTCAAATGTTACATCCCTGCTGATGTCAATCTTCTTGAATCCTCAGAAGTATATTCTATAAGGATTCAAACTTTCAGAGTATCCCACAAATATACCCTTCTTTCCTGAAGGATCTAACTTTGTCCTCTTTTCTTTCAGAATGTGTATGTACACTGGACATCCAAATATTCTAAGATGGCTGACTTTTGGCTTCTTGTTGGAAAAGAATTCTCCAGGTGTCTTGTTCTTGAGTACTCTGTGTGGAGTATGGATCTGTACATACACTGCTATTTTGGCAGCCTCTTCCCATAGATGCATGGAAATATCTTGATCATGAAGCATTTTTCTTGCAGCTTCCATGATAGTTCTATTCTTCCTTTTCACAACCCCATCATGTTGTGGATTATATGGAGTGGTTAACTCCCTGTTAATACTTGATTCTTTGCATACGTCTTTGACTTCATTTGATGTGAATTATCCGCCATTATCTGATCGAAAGGTCTTGATCTTCTTTTCTGTTTGGTTCTCGATCAAGTATTTGAATTCCTTAAACTTTCTGAAAACTTCATCTTTGTTCTTCATGAAGTAAATCCATGTCTTCCTAGACAACTCATCAATAGAAGAAACACAGTATACATACCCGCTTAGTGAACTTGATGGCATTGATCCACATACATCAGAGTGGATGGTTTCTAGGATTCCTTTTTCCTTGCTCTCCCTACTTGGAAATGTCTTCTTTGTATTCTTTCCTTTCGCACATCCTTTGCAGAATCCATCATTTTTTGCTTGAATTTCTGGAAGACCTTCAACAACTTTGCTTGCAAGTGGTAGTGCTCTATAGTGCACATGTGCAAGCATCTGTGCCAAAGTTCATTTAGCTCTACTGTGTCATGGACCAAAGTGTGTTCTAGATGGCCCTTCAATTTGTATAATCCTCCTTCTTGTTCTCCAATTACTATTGCATCGTCAATAGTCTTTCCTCTTGACCACATGAGGACTTATCCATCTAAAAATCCAACCCTCATGCCTTTTGCATCCAGTGATGATATGGAGAGAATATTCTTCTTTAGTCTTAGTACAAACAAGACATCCTTCATTTTTATATACTTTCTAGAGTCTAGCTTGTAGGAGGATTCACCACTACCTTTTATGGGATATTGGTAGTCATCCCCAAGTTTCACTTTATGGGGTGAATTATGTTCGGATAGTTTCTCAAAATATTCCTTGAATCCTTTCACTTGTTTGGAATCCCCACTGTCAATAAGCCAATCTTTTCTTCCATGAGTGATAGTTCCCATGAGAGCGGAGATCAGAACATATTCTTCTTCACTTGAAGAGTCTTCACTTTCTTGTTTTACTTCTTCCTGGGAGGATCATCATCCTCAGCTGTGTGAGCATGATGTCTTCTTTTGTATTTCTTCTTCTTCTTGGATCCATTCTTATTCATGGGACCATTTCTATCAAAGTTTCCTATTTCACCGCATGTATAACATCTGAGTTTGGATGGATTTTTCTGATGAGAATGCTTACCTTGGTGTTGATGATTTTCCCTTCTTCCTTTCCTAGAGTGTACTGTGAGAGCTTGATCTTCACTTCCCATCTTTTCTTCTCGACCTGCTATTCGAGCTTCTTCTTAAACATTCTTCCCACAGTCTATTGAACTTGACTAATTTCTTCCTAGCACAAATTCCTTGGATGAAAGAATCACATGACCTAGGGAGACCATTCAAGGTTGTCATCACAATTTATGGATTCTCCACTTCTTCATCTACTGATTCCAGCTATTCTTTGATCTAGGAGACCCTTGTGAAGTATGACTGGATGGTCTCCTCATTCTGGATCTTTACATTCTTGAACTGGTTCCTTAGATTCATCTTTCGGTTGATGTTCTTCCCTTCAAATAGTTTTGTTAGGGCATCTAACATATATTTAGGTGTCTTGAGGGAGGACACCTGTGGTATGATGTGATCCTTAATTGAATCAACAATAATCCTCTTTTCCATAACCAACTTATTCTTATGTAAGGCCTTAGCCTCATCTCCCTCTGGAACTAGAACCTCCTCATGGATATAGGAGTCCAACTCATTTTCTTCCAGAACTAGGGAGATCCTATACTTCCAAGATGGAAAGTTATCAGCTCCCTCAATATTTTCATCAAGCATTGTATGATGAGACATATTAACTGAGAACCTCAAATGAAAATACAAAATATTTAGATCTTACCAGATCAAGATGTCAGATCTGGATTTGGAGCTGAAATTCTACAGTGCTGGTTCAGGAGCAGATTAGGGTTTTGATTTTCTGGAGTTATATCCAACCAAATGCTTTCATCTTCATCTCTAAACTTCAATTTTTGGGAGGAGATCAATCCAGGCCTGGGATCACTGAAAAATTCTACTTTTGTGAAAATCCCTAATTTCCAGCAGCAGTGTTAGGTCCAAAATTGAAAAACCTCAGACTTGGATTCTACTTCGACAGAAATATGCGCCATAGGGAGGAGAATTATTTCAACCTTATTTTGCTAAAAATATTTGGAGAGAGATCCACAAAGTAGGAATCCCTAGTTCCCGCAACTGCACAGTGTCTTCTTCTCAGGTTAGGTTTAATATCATGTTAGAATTTTAAAATTAAGCTAGCATCATATTAGGATATTTAACTGAGAGAATAACAAGAACATCAATCAAATACAAGATATAATTAACATAGTGTTTTTCCTCGAGGAAACCATAAATAGATAAAACCCTGCAACTTCCTCAGAGATAGAATCAGCAGCAAAAGTAAAACCCAAAATAGGAAGATGATCTCTAGACAACAATAACCTTGTTTCTTCCTAGCCCCAGTGTCTTCTTCTTACTTAGCTACGCGCTACAATTGATTGTGAGTGAGTGTGTGATAAATAGAGAGGCTATCTCTCTATTTATACTAATTCCCAACTTGACTAAACCCTACTAGGGATGACTTCACTAGGTGACTCTAACCAACCTAGTGCCCTGGAACTGTGGGGACTTTAACCCTTGAACAATAGGAGGGTTACCGATGTTGACTTGACATGAGTTGTTTACATTATAGAAACTCCCGATCAGAACATTGAGGCATGCCATGACTCAATTACATTACAGACACATCTCGGAATAAACATCGGGGTACAATACATAAGAAATACAAGTGAATACATTCTGAAGTTACAATTACATCAACAATGATTCCCCAAGAAAGTGGAACAGGAGCAGGTGGTGCATTAATTAAAAACTGACCCAAAATACCTAGGCATGCTAATAAAAATTCCCATTGAAGATAGCTAAGCTTGCTCATTCTAGAATGGTGATCATTATGTGTGAATGATTGCACATGTGAAATTCGATGGATGGGGCTAGCTGAAGTAAGTTTGAGGGGATAAGTGCTTAAGACTGAACTAGTGCAGCTATTCTAAGCTAAGTTAAAACTACTGTAAGCAGAGCTGAGTTACTACTGAACACTCAGTGGAGTTGCACAGAATCTCAAGACTACATCTCTCACCCACTACTCTACCAGGAGGACAAGGAGACAAGCTCAGGGGTCCTTAGAATTGCAGTCTAGATATTCTCCAGGAGTTGGTTGGGAGGAACAACCTCCTTAAACTGTTGTCACCTCATCTATATTACAGGTACTACTTGTTTAAGATCAGTTATTATTTTATTTACTGCATCAAAAAAGTTTAAGAGTTTTTTTTTTTTATTGTTGTTAGGGATAAATAGGAAAAGTTATTTATGCTGTGAAAGTTAGTAACTAGTTAGATTAGAGTAAATCAATAGAAACACTGTTGAGTTAATTGATAGATAGGAAAATTTACCTAAACTATATTTTTCCACACCTCTTCCAAGGCAGTACTCTAGTACAACATGTATATTTATTTCAGATAAGTAGATTCAATAAAACTTGATTGCATATGAAAATGATTACTTTCTATAGGATTTGTGTAAATTATTTACAAAACTTAGATGCTTTTGTAATATCTACTCAAAGTATTTAAATTAATTAATTAAATATAGAAGAACAAGTTTAAAATCATACATACTAGTATGTATAATATTCTATACAGTAAAACTAGTTAAGTTATAAATTATAAATCTAGTAAGTGGGCTTAAATAAATAACATAGAAGAGTAAAATATTTAAACTAGGTTTAACATAGTAAACAGTATATTAGATTAACTATTTACCTAGTTAGTTCATTCATGAGAAATTGTAAACTAGGTTTATTGAAACAAAAGTACTATCTCTGTAAACCATTAAAACTAATTAGGGTTTACAAAGGTTCTGTACTCTCACACTAGAATAAATTCAAATTTAAATAATACCAAAACCTAGCACAGACTATTCCGGAAAATTTTAGAAAAGAAATGTAACTATTTAATAATATCAATCTCAGTCCTATTTTCAAAATTTAATTACAACATTATTTATTCTACTGCTATCAAATTATTTCTTTACCAAGAATCTTCAAATATTTTTCCTTTAATAAGAAACAATAATTTCTTACTGATCAAGTTAACCCTAAACAAGGAAAAACTGAATAACAATAAGAATAGCTAATACACAAAATTATACATAATTATAAACCAAACAAAGATACTGCAATTTTCAGCTTTAAGCTGTGAAAAAATTCCTTTGTAGTACAGAACAAAACTAAACAGACATAGTTTGGCCTATGGCCTTTTACATTATCTATCTAGGCTTAAAAATAAAACAACCATCTGTTCAAAATGTGAAATCCCTCTACAAAGGCGAGAACCGTTGTTAGGACAATCATTAAAGCTCTTTAAAAACCCTCATCAAATCCTCTTGAAACAACCAAATGGCCTGATAGTAAAGTATCAGCTTAAATCCAACTTTAAAAAAATTATCACCATATATTTAACTAAGGCCGAGAAGGCTCAAAACTAAGTCTTGGCTGTGAAATCCCATATCCACTCAATACAAACAACCACTAGGGATTTTAAAACTTGAAAATTGAAATAACAACAGAGTAACTAATAACCACGGCCGAGCCAACAACCACAACAACACAGTGGTGCCATCATTCTTTCCACCATACATCTTGTGCAGGAAAAACCCCAAGTGCCACCGAGGCTTACCAGGGTGGATGCCCTTATGGAAGACTGTGGGTAGAAACCTTTAGCTTCAAGTTCAAATATGGAGAGCCTGCACAGGAGAAACCTTAGTCCTATTAGTTACCCTCATTTCTTTATAAAATAATAATTAAATACTGTGTGAATGAAATTGAAAGGAAAACATTTATGTTTTTACCTGGTGAAACCGTGCAACAATGAAGTCGTGGAAGCCACCCAAGCCTTTGTTTGTTGGACATAAGATAAGGTAAAGTACTGCAAATGGGATAATACAGAACGCAGTGAAAAAACTCATCCACAACTCCCTTCACACCGGTTGCAATCTTTAACACACAGAACCAAAAATCTCTCTGAAAGACAACGGCGAAGAAAACCCAAACCAAAACACTCTTTACATAGGATAAAACCACCTCACGATAGTAATCAATTACTTACTCACCCATTTACACCAGTTCATAGGGCTCAGAGAGGCTCGAATGTTTTTTTAATGGAGGTTCCACAGTGACCACGGTGGCCATGAGCTCACAACTCGACCACCCCTCAAAATAAAAACCAAATACCAACACGATTTTAGGGTTTGGATAGGGTTTTATGGTAACACGAAATCAACAAACCTAATCATCAGTCACCAACCATGTGTCCCAACAAATATTTCTCAATTATGGGTATTGAGCTATAGTCGAAATCCCAGTTGCTAATATGCACAAATCATTGGGGTTTTAAAGTCAAAATCTTATAACATTATTGCATAGTATCAATATTTCTTTCTCCTTGTTATGTTTTCTTGTTCATAAACCATAGTATTTACATTATGGAAAAGTATCCATTTATACTAAGGTACCAATGGATTAACTATAAATTATCTATGTTCATCTTGCTATTAAATAATGTTTATATTTGATAGTAATAAGACCACAATGATGGAGATAAATTAACCTTCCATAAAAGTATTTAACAATAAATCTTCGATTTTGGAAGGTGATTCTTTACAATAGGATTTGTGCATACTTTAAATATAGTTTTACAATTTATAAGATTTCCTCTAATGCCCAGTATTGATAATGATATTATACAAATCAAGGAAAATAAACCAGTTACCTAAATATACCTATTCATAAAGTCCTGAAGCTGGTATTAGTATAATAATACAATTGGAAATTACAATATATCCATTGAATCGAAAGCTCATATAAAACAAGGTTTAGATACTAGAGAACTAAGTAAGAATACATGATTTAGAAGGATTACTAACGTAGAGTATTTTGAAGTTTCAAAATAACTCCAATAGATATGAAAAGTACGTATTCAAATCTCTAAATGACAAATATGTAAATTATGGATGCATTTAGGTGTAACTTATCTTCTCGTTTATGAAATTATTTAGGCCACTAAACTCTTTTGGCAGTAGTAGAACTGTTCTTAATCTATAACATCCCAAATTGAATTATAAGCATAAAATTGAAAATACAAGAAGGGATATTATCTAAATCAAGTACTATAGTGGTAAACTTGACTCCATATAACCCATCCTTTCATGGTATTGTTTTTACCATCATTTATGCAATTTGATAACATTAGAATGTTGATGTATGTGTAACTTCAGAATGTATTCACCTATATATCTTATGTCTTGTACCCCAATGTTTATTCCGGGAAGTGTCTGTAATGTATTTGAGTCATGTCATGCCATGATGTTCCTATTCGGAGATTCAATAGTGTAAGCAAGTCATGTCAAGTCATTGTGGGTAACCCTCCTATTGTTCAAGGGTTAAAGTATCCACAGTTGCAGGGCCCTAGGGTCATTAGACTCTCCTAGAGAATTTGGCCCTAGTGAGTTATTATCAAGTCAGGAATTAGTATAAATAGAGAGTGATCCTCTCTATTTATCACACACTCACTCACACTCAGTTGTAGCATATAGTTGAGGAAGAAGAAGTTGTTGGGGCTAGAAAGAAAAAGGATACTATTGTCAGGATATCATCTTACTGTTTTGGGGTTTTACTTTTGGTGTTGATTCTATCTCTGAGGAAGTTGCAGGGTTTTCTCCATTTGTGGTTTCCCCGAGGAAAAAAATTGTGTTCATTGTCTCTTGTGTTTGATTGGTGTGCTTGTTATTCTCTCAGTTAAAGATCCTAATATAATGCTAGTTTAAATGATAAAAATCTAACATGGTATCAGAGCTAACCTAAGAAGAATACACTGTGCAGCTGCGGAAAATAGGGCTTCCTACTTTTTGGATCTCTCTCCACAGATTTTCAGAAAAGGAAGGTTGGGCTGACTCTCCTCTCTACGGTGCATCTTTCTATCGAAGCAGAATCTGATTCTGAGCATTTTTTAGTTTTTGAACCGACACTACTGCCAGAAATTAGGGATTTCCATAGAAGTAGAATTTTTGAGTGATCCCAGGCCTGGATTGATCTCCTCCTCAAAATTGAAGTTTAGAGATCAAGATCAAAGTTTTTTGTTGGACAAAACTCCAGGAAATCCAAACCCTAATATGCTCCTAAACTAGCACTGCAGAAATTCAGCTCTAGATCCAAATCCGACATCATAACCTAGTAAGATATAAATATTTTGTGTTTCCATTTGAGGTTCTTAGTTAAATATGTCTCATCATACCAATCTTGATGAAAATATTGAGGGAGCTGATAACTTCCAAGCTTGGAAGTATAGGATCTCATTGGTACTGGAAGAAAATGAGTTGGACTTCTATATCAATGAGGAGGTTCCAGTTCCAGAGGGAGATGAGGTGAAGGCCTTACACAAGAATAATTTGGTCATGGTTAAGAGGATTATTGCTGATTCAATCAAAGATCACCTCATACCATAGGTGTCCTCCCTAAAGACACCTAAATCTATGTTTGATTCCCCGACCAAACTGTTTGAAGGGAAGAACATAAACCGGAAGATGACTCTAAGAAACCAACTAAAGAATGCAAAGATCTAGAATGCAGAGGCCATCCAGTCTTACTTTACAAGGGTCTCTCAGTTCAACGAACAACTAGAAGCAGTAGATGAAGAAGTGGAGAATGGAGATATTGTGATGACCACCTTGAATGGTCTTCCTAGGGTATGGGACTCTTTCATTCAAGGGATCTATACCAGAAAGAAGCTATTCAAGTTTAGCAGACTATGGGAAGAATGCTCTCAAGAAGAATCTCAGATAGTAGCTCGAGAAGAAAAGATGGGAAGTGAAGATCAAGCTTTCACAGTCCACACCAAGAAAACTAGAAGGGACCATCATCACTCCAAAGGTAATAATTCACACTCTAGAAGAGATCTATCTACTATTAGATGTTACCCATGTGATGAGAAAGGACACATATCCAAATACTTCCCTAAAAAAGGGAAATCTCACAAGAAAAAGGGAAATGAGAGAAGACATCATGCTCATGCTGTAGAGGATGATGAACCTTCCACTAAGAGAATCAGACAAGAAAGTGATGATTTTCCAAGTGATGAAGAATATGTGCTAATCTCTCCTCTCAAGGGAACTATCTCACATGGAAGCAATGATTGGATTATAGATAGTGGTGCTTCCAAATATATGATGGGATTCAAAGAATAATCTGTGAAACTATCTGAACATGAGCCACCTCACAAGGTGAAACTTGGAAACGGCTACCAGTATCCAATAAAAGGTAGTGGTGAATCCTCCTATAAGCTAGACTCTGGAAATTCTATGAAGATGAAAAATGTATTGTTTGTACCAGGACTAAAGAAGAACCTCCTCTCCACATCTACATTGGATGCAAAAGGAATGAGGGTTGCTTTTGTAGATGGCCAAGTTCTTATGTGGAAAAAGGGAAATACTTTTGATGATGCAATAGTGATTGGGGAACAAGAAGGAGGTCCATACATTTGAAGGGAAAACCAAAACAAGATTTGTTTCATGACTCGGTAGAACCAAATGAACTTTGGCATAGAAGGCTTGCACATGTGCATTACAGGGCACTACCTCTTGCAAGCAAAGATGTTTAAGGTCTTCCAGAAATGCAGATAAAACATGATGGTGTCTACAAAGGATGTGCAGAATGAAAGAACACAAAGAAGACATTTCCAAGTAGCGAGAGCAAAGCAAAAGGAATCTTGGAAATCGTCCACTCCGATGTATGTGGTTCGGTGTCATCTAGTTCATTAAGTGGGTATGTATACTATGTTTCTGTCATTGGTGATTTTTCTAGGCAGACATGGATATACTTTATGAAGAACAAAGATGAAGTATTCAGCAAGGTCAAGGAATTCAAAGCCTTGATCGAGAAACACACAGAAAAGAAAATCAAGATTTTTCGATCAAATAATGGCAGAGAATTCACATCGAATGAATTAAAAGACTTATGCAAAGATTCAAGGATTAAGAGGGACTTAACCAATCCATATAATCCACAATAGAATGGAGTTACAGAAAGGAAGAATAGAACAATCATGGAAGCTGCAAGGGCTATGCTTCATGATCAATATATTCCCATGCATCTATGGGCAGAAGCTGCCAGAACAGCAGTGTATGTACAGAACCATACTCCACACAGAGTACTCAAGAATTAGACACCTGAAGAAGTCTTTTCCAGCAAGAAACCAAAAATCAGCCATCTTAGAATATTCGGTTGTCCAGTGTACATACACATTACAAAAGAAAAGAGGACAAAGTTAGATCCTTCAGGAAGGAAGGGTATATTTATGGGATACTCTAAAAGCTAGAAGGATTACAAAATATACTTCCCAGGATTCAAGAAGATCGACATCAGTACGGCTGTAACATTTGATGAAGACTCAGCTTACAACAAATCTATAAAGAGACATGCTAAAGAACCTGAAGAAACTGAAGCACCCAGAATTCATGTCACAACCATGAACAAAGAATATCTAGAAGAATATCGAGAAATAGAAGAACCTCAAGAACCTATAGATCCACCTCAAGAGAAGAATCCTCACAAGAGGAAACCTGCTTGGGTACGAGAAGATATCTAAGGTGCAGAAATATAAGGGGCTCTAGAAGAATCACATAGTTAAAGGAAAAGAACCAGGTCTTGTTCCAGTTATGTATCCTTATTATGTGATTTCATTGATAAAGAACCTTCCAACTATGAAGAAGCGATAGAAAATAAAGAATGGAAGGATGATATGATTGAAGAGTACCAATCGATCATGAAGAATGATGTTTGGGATGTTGTCTCGAGACATGAGGGGAAGTCTGTGGTGACTTCCAAATGGATCTATAAGATCAAGCATACTGAAGACGGAATCATAGAAAAATATAAAGCAAGATTTGTGGCTCATGGCTTCTCCTAGAAAGAAGGAATAGATTATGAAGAAACTTTTGCACCTGTAGCTAGATACACTTCCATTAGATCAGTACTTGCTCTGGCTATAGTGATGAAATGGAAGATACACCAGATGGATGTCAATACTGCTTTCTTGAATGGTGTAGTGGAAGAGGAATTTTATGTGGAGCAACCACTTGGTTTTGAGACACATGATAGGGATTATACTCATGTGTGTAAATTAAAGAAATCCATGTACGGTTTGAAACAGGCACCCAAGACATGGTACGATAGAATTGATGGATTTCTATCCAGTTTAGGATTTACCAAAAGTAAAGCAGATTCCAACCTCTACTACAAGGTTGAAGAAGGAAATCCAGTGATACTCCTACTATATGTAGATGATCTATTTGTAACAGGTATGGATGGATTGATTACGGATATGAAGAGAAAGATTGCTACCGAGTTTGAAATGAAGGACTTGGGTATGATGCATTATTTTCTAGGCATGGAGGTGTGGTATATGAGGATGGAATCTTCCTAGGACAAGGGAAGTATGCAATAGAGATCCTGAAGATATTTGGGATGATGGACTGCAAGGCCATAACCACACCTATGGCATCAAACTTGAAGCTATTGAATGATGCTTCATCTGAGTCCTTGATGTACCTGCTGAATACGAGACGAGATATTTACTTTGCTATGAACGCCTTGAGTGAGTTCCTGACAGATCCAAGACATATTCACTTGATTGCTACAAAGCATATTCTGAGGTACCTAAAGGGTACAGTTGATTATGGGCTCAAGTATAAATCTGATCAGAAGATTAACCTGGAGGGTTATGTTGATTCAGATTGGGCAGGCACTGCCATTGATAGGAATATCACTTCACGGTGCTGCTTCAGTATGGGATCAGGTGTGATCTCTTAGTTTAGCAAGAAGCAATCCTATGTGGCACTGAGTATAGCTGAAGGAGAGTATGTCGCAGCCTATTCAGCTAGTTGTGAGGCAATATGGCTGAGGAAGCTATTGTCTAATCTGTTTTATCTCCAGTTAGATTCTACTTGTATATATTGCAACAACCAGAGTTGTGTGAAGTTGTCAGAGAACCCATTTTTCCATGAGAAGTTGAAGCATATCGAGATCAAGTATCACTATATCAGGGATATGGTTCAGAGAGGAGTATTGAAGCTCCAGTATGTTGCGACGGACAAATAGATAGCTGATATGTTGATGAAGCCATTTGCTAGAGTTAATTTTGAGTACTTCTAGGAGAATCTTGGTGTTCTCTAGATCGAGATTCCTCCCAAGAAGAAGTGATGAATCCATGATGTGCCCTTTTGACATGGTGAGAGGATTAGTTCCTTCCATGGTTAGATGTAAGTGTTGCGCCCTTCTGACATGGTGAGAGTATTGGTTCCTTCCATGGTAAAATGTAAGAGTTGTGACATGGTAAGATGTTTGGTTCCTTCCATTGTCATATGTATGTGATGATCCCACATCCAGCATGAAAAATGGTTGGATTTGTGAAGACAGATCTATTATGAAAAAGGACTAGCTCTATGTAGATCCCACATCTAGCATGAAAAAGGCATGGTTTTATGAAGACACATCTAGTATGAAAAAGGACTAGCTCTGTGTAGATCCCACATCTAGCATGAAAAAGGGTTGGCTCTGTGAAGACACATCTAGTATGAAAAAGGACTAGGTATGTGTAGATCCGACATATAATATGAAAAAGGACTAGCTCTATGAAGACTCATCCAGTATAAAAAAGGATTGGCTCTGTGTCTATCCCACATCTAGTATGAAAAAGGACTAGCTCTGTGTAGATCCCACGTCTAGTATGAAAAAAGGACTAGCTTTGTGAAGACACATCCAGTATGAAAAAGGACTGGCTCTGCGTAGATCCCACATCTAGTATGAAAAAGGACTATCTCTGTGAAGACACATCCAGTATGAAAAAGGGCTGGCTCTATGTAGATCCCACATCTAGTATGAAAAAGGACTAGCTCTATGATGACACATCCAGTATGAAGAAGGACTAGCTCTGTGTAGATGCCACATCTAATATGAAAAGGGACTAGCTTTGTGATGATACATCTAGTATGAAAAAGGATTGGATATATAGATGTACACCCAGCATGAAAAAGGGCTGGCTCCGTATAAATTCCCATGATGAGAAGAATCAAGAGATATCACCCGTGATGATGACTCAGTGATGATCCAGATCCAGTGATGATGATCCAGCAGTGATGATCCAGATCAAGTTATGATCTAGATCCAGTGATGATGATCCAGATCCAGTGATGATGATCCAGATCCAGTGATGATGATCTAGTAGTGATGATCCAGATCAAGATGAAGATGACTTGAAGATGAAGATAACTTGAATATTAAGATGACTTGAATATGTAGACGATGATAACTCATTGATGATCCAAATGATATAGAGAAGAAGACCCATGCTGATAAATTGTGTCGAGAGAATACCTTCCTAGTTAAGAGGGAGTGTTGATATATTTGTGTCTTCAGAATGTATTCACCTATATATCTTATGTCTTGTACCCTGATTTTTATTCCGGGAAGTGTCTGTAATGTATTTGAGTCATGTCATGCCCCGATGTTCCTATCGGGAGATTCAATAATGTAAACAAGTCATGTCAAGTCATTGTGGGAAACCCTCCTATTATTCAAGGTTTAAAGTCCCTGTAGTTGCGAGGCCCGAGGGTTATTAGACTCTCCTAGAGAAGTCGGCCCTAGTGAGTTATTGTCATGTCAGGAATTAGTATAAATAGAGAGTGAGCATCTCTATTTATCACACGCTCACTGACACTCAGTTGTAGCGTATAGCTGAGGAAGAAGAATTTGTTGGGGTTAGAAATAAAGAGGCCACTGCTATTGGGAGATCATCTTACTATTTTGGGGTTTTAATTTTGGTGTTGATTCTATCTCTGAGTAAGTTGCGGGGTTTTCTCCATTTATGGTTTCCTCGAGGAAAAAAATTGTGTTCATTGTCTCTTGTGCTTGATTGTTGTGCTTGTTATTCTCTCAGTTAAATATCCTAATATAATGCTAGCTTAAATGATAAAAATATAACATAGAAATACCAACAATACCTTTTACAGGGTCAAGATGTAAACAAACATTTTTACTAGCATTTTATCCTATGCTAGTCAAATATTATTCTCAATCTGGATATTTTTACTGGTAACAACCCTAGTTACCTGTTTAGAACCTGTAAAAGAAGCATCATTCCATTGCGTTTGTCGTAAGCTAAGTAAGCCCCGATCTCATCTAATATTCTTCCCTACTTGACAATAGAAAGTAATAACACACTTAGCACCATATTAAGATTCAGTTTCTTTTCTTGTTTCTGAAACATAAATTGTTGTGTTTAACATTCCTAACACAAACTTTAAGAAAAACTAATAAAGTATACATAACTAAATAAGTATAATGCTTGTGGTTAATTAATGTTATTTGAATAAACGCTAATAGTTATTGGTTCATTGGAAATGACATCCTTAACATTTTATGTTACATGAAAAATTTTAAATTTTTAGGAATTTTTGGGGTTATTACATTATGAGTTATATGAGATTTGAGTCAATGGTACTACAGCAGCTTCCATCCAACATTCTTTCCTTAGATTTCTTCACTTTACAAAGAATTCACCTATCGCATTCCTCTAAATTCATGCTTTGGGGGGCATTCTGTTACACCGAAATATCGTCATGTTGAGTCATGTGTCAACCCTTTGCCTAATCCCAAAGTTTCTCTCTACTAAATTTGGTTGAGATTGAGATTTTCCTGCTTTTTCCCCTCTTTAGGAAGGTTGGTGCTTTTTCCCTTCATGCTAGGAGTGCCGAAGGCACTTTTTCCCTTCATGCTAGGGATTCCTGTGATGATGCTTTGTCTCCCACTCCTAGGAGCACTGACAACACTTTTTCCCTTTTTGGAAGGTGCGCCAGTCATGTTTTGAGGGAAAAAAACAAAGATTCGAGACCCTTCTCGAAGGTGGATGAGGTGAAGCTCTATCCCTATTATCTAGGTGAGGTGGCATTTCGGTTCCTAACCTATAGGGGAGATCCCTTAGACTCCTCCTCCTAATCCTCAACCTACTCTATCCCTTTAGCCTTATAAATTGAACCCTCTCTCTATTTGGAAGGGAGGAAGGTCTATGGTACTCTTATGCTGGTGGAATTTGTAGGTGATCTCTATCTTCTTTTGGAGGCTTTGGATTGGATTGTTGGAAGGAAGATTGTATCATTAAGGCTATGTTGTAATGTTCCTTCTCATTGTAATTTTATGTATCTCCTCGATTACATTAATACAAATCTCATTCCATAAACGTTGTTGTGTTGATGATGTTTATAGCTTTCTTCCTTAATTGTTAGCTTTGATAAATTATATGTTTGGATACGCATTATCTATTTGCTTGTCTCCACATGCTTGACAGGGTTTTACAACTATAGATCTGAAGATTCTGGAGCTTGGATCAACAAAGAGAGAAGAGGGTCTACAAATATCATGTAAGTGATCTATCTGTGTCTTTGCATTTCTGATTGATCTAGGAAAATAGATTGTATTTTGTATTTGATTTGTTCTAGATCCACTTGGACGAGGGATATATGGCTTAATTTTGATTGAGTAGATTTACCAGATAACAAAATTACAGACGAATTCTATGAAGAACAAGTACTGGAGGAAAGAGTTCTAGTTTAAATTATTGAACAAAGATTCTATACCGACTTCACTGATCAGTTTCTTTGTTCACTACCGACCCTTTTGTTCAAATTTTTGATAGACAAGGGAGTAGGCCATATTGTCAAGCCTCGTCCATCGCTTATCGAACTGCCACCAAACACTAACTAGGCGGATAAGCAAAAAGCGTGGGAGAAATTTATTGCAGAAAGGGAGTGGGGGTACTTCTTAAGCAAATAGACAAAACTATCAGGGATTACTAAAGCGTCGGGTAGTCTATGGGGGGGTAGCTGGCCATGTGTCGGGGTGGAGTAGAAGGATTATAATTAACTGAGAAAATACCATCACCAACAATGAAAATTCAACCTAAAAAGGAAATCGAGCAGACAGTCACTCAGAAAGTTACATCAGACTTGTTGGGGCATAGACCTTCAAGGTCCTTAATTTTGGCAACTCCGCGGTATTGTTGCGAAGCTTGTAAGCGGAGTTGCGACTCAAAATAGTCTTAGGGGTGTCAAGGTTGGGTCAAACGCTCTCTTTTTGTAAATAACCCATGGTTTAAACTCATGGTTTTTAAGCTCATGGTTTAAACACATGGTATTGTAATAGTGCACTAGTATAAATAGGCACTTATGTAAAGGAGAAAAGAGCTTTTCGAAGGTTTTGTATGATGATAATTTGATGCGAAGAAGCTAAGGCCTGTTTTTGGGTTTAAGGTTAAGTCCCAGCTATGTGCATGGGTGACCTTTGCAGCTGAATGCGCAGAGGGTTTTGTTTAGGTTAAGTCCCAGCTGAGCGCGCAAAGTGTTTTGGAAGAAAAGTACTACAGCTTAGTGTGTAGTTTCGGGTTGATTGAGAAGATATGCAGCTAAGTGCGTAGATCAGAACTGTGTTGTTGTAAATAGTTGAATAAAAACACAGTTCTGTGGACATAGCCCCTACACTGGGGGTGAACCACGTATATCTTGTGTTGTGGTGGTTCCTTTTTGTTTTTTGTGCTATTAAGTTTTATGCATTTGATAAGTAGGTGAATGATAAGTAAGATATATTGTTAAGTATTAACTTCACTGTGAATTCCTAGTTAAGGGTTAAGCAAGTAACTGTTTATTTATCTAAAATGTGAAGCTAATTAAGTGACTGTCGAAGCTCTGTGTTGTATGATTAATATTTGTTAAGGCTAAAGGTACAGTAATATCCCTCTTTTGCCTATAGAAACCTGATTCTGCGGCACCCCATAGCTGTTTCAGGTGAACTGCAACCTGTTCACAGGTTGTTTCCAAAAGGGCCAACACTGTGGGTCTTTTTGTTGGTTAAAATAATAGTATAAGAACCCGGGTCTGCTCTAAGTACCAACAAATTGGTTCCGTTGCCGATTGAACTAGTATCTGCTCAAGAGGGATCTACGTCGTACTTGTAGGGATATGTTTTGGAGGCCCTCAGTAAAAGAAATCGGTGACTTGGTTGAGGAAACCTATCTAAAATTTGCTGAACAAGAAAATAAGGATCCTCGTCGTAGCTCAGACGAATTTTTGCAAAGGTACGTTTTTTCTGATATTTATGAAATTTTATTTGGTAGTATCCACATAGAATTGCACAAGTGGATATCCAGGTTGACAGAAAGAATGAAAAACTTCCAAGAAGATCAGTATCCTTCCTGGACCTCAGAAATAATTAACCTGTTGAAAAGAGTGAACAACACGGTATCTAGAGTTGTTGACTTCTGGACAACGCGAACCCTTGAAGCATTTGTGATGGAGTTCGCCATCGACACACATACTTCTTTCAGTGAAGCAGAAACACAGTTCTTTAAAGGACCAAGGGGTAAGTACCTGAATTCACTTAGTCTGAAAATTAAAATGCTCTTGGCTAAAAAACACATATTGCTTATTGAATCAGATTGCTAGATTTAGTACTACTAACCTATGTTTGAAAGTGAAAGTGACTTTGACGAGCAAATTGGTTTGCTTCACAACGGTAAAAGATACAAGAGAACTTTTGGATCCTTTACCCTAGGCCAGAATACCGGTTATACCCCTTTAATCCCAGAAGAGTCTGAATCTGAAGAAATCCCTTTTGTTAGAAACCCTCCTATAACTTCGCAGCGAAGATCTGTTATCCTTGAGAACCCATCGCAGTCCGAAAGTAACCCTAGCCCGAGTAGTCCTATCGCAATTCAGTCTACCTCAATAAGTTCTCCCCCCCTGTTACCAGTTTTCCCCCTCCTCCTCCCCCTCGCCCCCCCTCAATCTGCTATGGCCCATATAAATGATGATATTAAGCTCCCAGTCTTTAGAGGAATTGGATCAGAGGATCTAGAGCAGTTTTGGTTCCTATGCGAAGCTGTCTGGACTGCTAAGAATATTATGGATCAGAATACAAGAAAAACGTAGCTGGTCACCTCTTTCAGAGACCGAGATTTGAATTGGTTTATGAAGTTTTCCAGTACTCATAACTATGTCTTGGCCAATATTAAAAAAGCAACGATTAAATAATTTAAGAAGCCTAAATCAGAGTCGTAGTCTATAACTGAACTAAAGGAAATTCAGCAGAAGCGAGGTGAATCAGTTTGGGACTTTGATTAGAGGTTCAAGGTTCTGTTGGATCAAGTTAGCTTCACTATTGGACCAGAGAAACATAAAGAATGGTTCATTGCATCACTGTTGCCACATATCAGGACTTCACTCATGCAACAGAAAGTTGCTGATCAGCAAGAGGCGTTGGAAATTGCTATGAAGCTTGAAATAGCTCCTGTCGGAGATAATTCTAGAATAGCCCAAATACAAGCACAGTTAGCAGAAATGGATTTGGAGCTTCGTGACATGAATAAAGGGAAAGATACTCGTGAAGAGGTTTGGTGTACAAGATGTAGCACAGAAGGTCATGAAAAAGAACAGTGTCCTGCACTAAGAAACTATCTGAATACTGGTGCACCGAACCCGTTTAACCCTAATGTCCTATATTGTAAGATCTATAGAACAACTGGCCAACATCGACCTGAATATTTCTACCTGCTGCAGAGATATGTTCAAGTACCTAATAATCCCTACTGCAA
The DNA here is from genome assembly GCA_001517045.1 of Pseudotsuga menziesii. Taxonomy (NCBI): domain Eukaryota; kingdom Viridiplantae; phylum Streptophyta; class Pinopsida; order Pinales; family Pinaceae; genus Pseudotsuga; species Pseudotsuga menziesii. The sequence goes on from LPNX011139903.1 coordinate 545,425, forward strand.
GTTCTATAAGTCAGTTGGACACAACAAAAATGAATGTCGCAGCTTTGACCTCATGAGAGAGCGAACCTATGATGCGTATAGGGTACAACCCGATGCATAAGGAAATGATGGATACAGTTACCATGGTAGTACATTAGGTCGAGGTAACTTCAGAGGTCGTGGTCATGGTGGTATGCCTGGAAGAGGTCAAGGCCAAGTTATTTTCTATAACTATAATCAGACAGGACATGTATCTAGAGATTGTCAGAACCCAACTACGACATGTTGATATTGCAGAGCCGTCAATCATGTGATTGAGAAATGTCCACAGTTGATAGCCAAGATTCAAGAAATAAATGGCGCTCCTACTCAGAATGTTCAGATGATTTCTGTAGAGAAAAGACCTATCCCAGCCATTAATTTTGTTACAAGGAATGGAGCCACGATGCAAGTACAAAATAAGGAGAAATAGCCTGACGAGGCTTGGGTCTGCAAGACCCCGGAGAAAATTCCAGCCTTCGATGTTGGAAGAGAAAAAGAAACATTTATGGAAGCTAAAAAATACTTTGCTGATCCGAGAACATCAGTAGCAACTACGCAACAGCCTCGATAGCAGCTACAGTCTCAACAAGCTCCGCCGAATCAAGTAAGTACACTAACATCATTTTTACAGAGTTGTATGAAGCTATTAAGAAATCAACATGCTTTGAATGAGTTACAGAAAGTTATTCAGTCTTGTGAACCTCAGCGAAGCTTTGATAGAGGAAAACATGTTAATAGAGTTAGAAGGACTGGAAGAGAAATGAGGTTGCATGCTTAGATAGGAGATTATGACATGACTGATATCATTTTAGACCTAGGATCAGAAGTCAATGTCCTAACTAGGAAGACATGGGAAAAATGGGAAGACCTACGCTTGAATGGTCCCCTATACAGCTGAGATTAGCCAATCAGCAAAATATTGTGCCCTTGGGAAGATTCCCTAGTGTACCAGTGGACATTGATGGAGTCAGTACCTTAGCATATTTTGAAGTCATTGAAATAATCGATGATAGCAACCCCTATCCAGCATCGCTAGGAATTGAATGGGCACTAAACAATGATGCAGTAATCAACCTTAAGAATAGACAGATGACATTTGAAGGAAAAGGCCTGAGACTCATAGTACCATTGGACCCTTCTCAAGGAGAAAGGTATACATAACCAGTCAGAGATGAAGATCAAGATGTTTTGGATCATATTTACAACATCACAGCTAAAGTAGAAGACTATGTTAACCCTACTGCTAAAGGTATAATGGATTGGCAGTGTGACAGTTCTTGCATGACTGATTCAGACGAAGGCCTAGAGAATTGGCAGAATAGACTTTATGAGCTAAATGGAAATCAATGTGTAAGAATTACCAAGTCTCTCAGATGGGTTGGCTCACAGCTGAAGATATTACTTACATTTGATGGCTTGACAGATCCAGAAGATTTTATTGTACAATTCTCAGAGCAAGTACCAGATTCACAGAAAATGGAGACTCTAGATTCAGTATTCAGAGTCGCAACTGCCAGATGGTGGAATGGTCATAAAAAGTATATTCATATTTGGAGGGCTTGTCAAAAGTTTCTTCTCCTGATATTCATGGAACGAACTCAAGAGGTGTGAAGCAGATTTAATGGTAAGACTATCCCTCAGGAACATTTGGAGCATTGTTATGAAGCATGGAAGCATGTACCTTATGAAGAATGGGTACATAGGTTTGTACACACTCTGGAACCTGTAGCAAAGAACTGGTATGCGGAGGTAGAGCTTTGCCATGGTACTGTAATTTGGGATAACCTTGTTGATAGTTTTGTGCTTACATCTTCTATCAATGAGGATTTCCCTGTTTTGGACGCAGCTATTAGGTTGATCCATACTAAGGTGTTTGATGATAAAGAAATAGCCAAACACCAATTTGATTGGAAGGAACAAGAAGTTAATGCAGTAGAATGTTATAAACTCACCATTGATGAAGACAATGACCCGTGCAACATTAATATTCCTGAGACAGAAGGACACTGCGAAGTACATGGACTAGCAGTCGAAGCACCTGAAGTAACTCAGCCCTTGAAGGAAAGGAAAGTAAACATTGGATCATAAGAAATGCCTACATACGCTACCATTGGAGATTATTAGGACGAAGACATGGTAAGCAAAGTGATTGAACTTATCCATGAGTATCAGGATTTATTTCCGACGAAGTTCTCAGAAATGAAAGGTATCCTTGGTGATATAGGAGTGATAAAAATACCTTTGAAACCTGATGTGAAGCCTGTGAAGCAGCGCCCTTATAGGATGAACCCTAAGTATAAACAGAAAGTTAGGCTGGAGCTAGATAAGATGCTCATAGTAGGAATCATTGAGCCTGTCGAAGAATCCGAATGGGTTAGCCCTATGGTGGTACAAGAAAAGAAGACCAAGGGAGAAATTAGAATCTGTGTTGATCTGAGGAAGTTGAATGATGCCTATTTACATGATCCTTTCCCTACTCCCTTTATAGATGAAGTTTTAGAAAATGTCAGAGGTCAAGAAGTGTATTCTTTCAGTGATGGATTTTCAGGTTACCATCAGATCAGAATTGCTCCAGAGGATTGACATAAAACAACCTTCGCTAGAGAAATGGGATCTTTTCAGTACATTGTTATGCCTTTTAGATTGAAGAATGCACCTGCTATGTTTTCCAGAGTAGTCATATCTTCATTTAAGGAATTTATTCATAAGTTTTTGGAAGTTTACTTTGATGATTGGACTATCTTTGGTTTATTGAAAGATCATATAGCCAGTCTAAGACTTATGTTGGACAAGTGTAGACAGCATCAGATTTCATTGAACCTGAAGAAGTGTATCTTTTGTGCACCTTTTGGAATTATGTTAGGTCATATTGTATGCAAGCAAGGATTGATGGTGGATCCTATGAAGATAGCCATTATTGTGAACTTACCACCTCCGAAGTCTGTTAAGAAACTTCACAGTATGCTTTGTCATACTGGATATTACAGGAAATTCATCAAAGGATATGCTTATATTACATCCCCTATGGAAAAGAAATTGAAGAAAGAAATTAAGTTCGAATGGACACCTGAATGCCAGGAAAGCCTGGAAATTATGAAAGAAAAGATGGTAACAGCCCCTATCTTAGTATTCCCTGACTAGAATAAGGAGTTTCATGTTCATGTCGATGCATCCTCCATTACTTTAGGAGTAGTATTGGCTCAGTCAGGAGAAGGTAATATTGATCACCCTATTGCTTTTGCAAGTAGAAAATTGTCCACAGCAGAAAAGAATTATACTACGACAGAACGAGAAGTTCTAGCTATGGTTTATGCCTTGCAGAAGTTTCGACATTATCTGTTAGGATCTCATTTTAAGATGTTCACTGACCATTCTACTTTGAAGTATTTGGTTAACAAGCCTGTGTTAGGTGGAAGGATATGCAGATGGCTGATTTTGTTTTAGGAGTATGACTTTGAGATCATAGTTAAGCAAGGAAGACTTAACCTGGGGACTGACCACTTGTCGAGGCTCGAGTCAGGAGAAGAACCCACTAGTTTGGACGAAGGTCTTCCTGATGCCCAGTTGTTTGCCATCCAGATGGTTGATGACCATTTTCAAGATATTGTTTAGTACTTATCTACAGGGTTTGCACCCTCTGAGATGACAACATAGTAGAAGAAGCAGCTGGTGGTTAGAGCAGCTAACTTTACCTTGATAGCAGGATAGCTATATAAGATGGGACCAGATGAAATACTGCACAGATGTCTCTTGGAGCATGAAAATCCATTGATTTTGGCTGACATTCTGGAGCAGCAGGAGGTCATTATGTAGGAAAACCTACAGCACAGAAGATTCTGACAGCTGGATTGTGGTGGCGTACGATTCATAAGGATGCAAGAGAGTATTGCAATAGCTGCAATATCTGTCAGAGGACAGGAAAACCATCCAGGAGGGATGAGATGCCTCTGGTTCCATAGGTAACTTTACAAGCATTTGACAAGTAAGCTATTGATTTTGTTGGACCAATCAATCCCCCTGCAAAGAAATATGGAGCAAGATACATTATTACAGCAACTAATTACCTTAATCGTTGGGCCGAAGCTCAACCAGTCAAGGACTGTAGCACTGCTACAGCTGCGAAGTTCATATTTGATAATATTTTGTCAAGGTTTGGATGTCCTAGAATTCTTATGAGTGATCAAGGATCACATTTTCTGAATAGGACTATTGAAGCATTGACTAAAGAATTTCAAGTATATCATCAGAAGAGTACTGCCTACCATCCTCAAGCAAATGGAACTATCGAAGCCTTTAACAAGATCCTTGAGCATGCTCTGACGAAGGTTTACAATGTTAACAGAAATGATTGGGATCTCAAAATTCCAGCAGTATTATGGGCTTATAGAACCACTTGTAAGAAGTTAAGAGGCCATACACCTTTTAGGCTGGTATATGGACAAGAAGAAGTTATGCCCATGGAGTACATTGTTCCTAGCCTCAGAATATCTACCTTCACAGGGATGGATTATCCATCTATGTTGACTAAAAGGCTGACAAGGATACTGGAACTTGAAGAAGACAGATTCATTGCAGGTTTCCAGTAGCAAGTACAGAAAGCTAGAGAAAAAGCATGGAATGATAGACACATTAAGAAGAAGCATTTCCAGAATGGTGATCTTGTGCTCTTGTACGATAGTAAATTCATGGAGTTCCCAGGAAATTTTAAGACACATTGGAAAGGACCATACATAGTTCAGAAAGTTATTGATGGTGGTGCAGTTCAGTTAGCTAAACTGAATGGAGAAATTTTTCCCTCCATGGTGAATGGAAGTAGATTAAAGAAGTATAGGGATGGGCCTGTAGCCCCCTGACGCAACGTAATAGAAAGAAGTAGAGTATAACTACCAAGAACAGTTGAAATTGGGTACTAGAATATAATGAAGTTGTTCTCAGAGAAGATTTGGCAGATTGTTGGAAGTGTCGAAGGTTGTGGAAGGAATTCTGTTGTGGGTCGAAGCTCGAAGGTCTGTCGAAACTGGTGTTAGGATGTGTCGAAGGTCATTATTGTGGCGAAGAAAAAGTTAGTGTTCATGTCGAAGAAGAAAGGTGTGTCAAAGCTTAAAATGTGACCGTTGGAAAAAATCAAATTTGGCGGCGCCAGTACGTTAACTGTATTAACTGCCTGTAATGATGAGATTTTGGGAAATCTAGCACCGTTTGGATAAGATCTACAGCTGCTTTGTCATATTTGGTGTCTTTAATGCACAGTTATGGAAAAATTGGTTTTTGGATTCTATAAGAAGTCACCCAAACCTCCGAGTTTCGCATTACACATTTTCTAGAGTTGATTCCAAGTCATCTAATCACGAAGTCCAGGAATTGTTGAGTGAATTTAGACAGAGGGGTCTGCAGAACCTTATGAGCAATCCACCTGCATCTGCACCTCACGGAGAGACTCCCCCAACATTGAATCAGCCAATGCAGACGTGATCAACTAGAAAGAAATATAAGGTAAAAGTCCGTTCTAAGCGAAACAAAGAAAGGAACAAGCCGTCAGGAAAGACACTAGAGGATCTCGTGATGAATCCTTCCGAAGTATTCGAAGACCTTGGTGATGAAGAGAATGTTGTACCGCAACGTCCACCATATCTTTCAACTGTGCGACCAGGAGTTCAGCCACCTCGGCAGACATTTAAGTTCACGTTACACGCCCCGTCACTGCCACAGGATGTGCAGCTGGTTGGAACAATGACAGGAAAAATAGACCGGCTGAAGTACGCAGACCACAATACAAATGATCGTGGGAAATTTCCTCAGTTCGCACCAGGGAAATACTTGCATTCTATCCATTATCCGAATACTGGTATGATACTACTGGAAGTGAAATAGTGGGTTGCTGGCTTGGAGCAAGACGGATTGTTGAAGATGTTGAATGTTCCCCACTTCGGTCGCAGCACGTAGGTGACCATGGTGGTCAAGAAATTATTGGTGTTGGTGCATGATGGGAACCTATGGATAGGTAACCAGAAAATCATCATTGATGGAGAACTCATTCACCGGATCAAAGGCTTGCCGAAGGAAGGGCTTGATCCTAGCATTGAGTTCGTGAAAAAGCATGAAGACACGAAGCTGGCTCAGAGCATGAAGGAACGCTTCGGGCTGATGAAAGGAAAGCGAGGGTATCAAACCTCAACCATCCATCATCAAAACATTCACTTCACCGCAGAGTTTCTAACATGCAAGCTAATGCGGAAGTGTAGACCGAATGAAGTATCTGCGTCGATTGTTAGTATTGCTGCGAACTGTGCCGAAGGCTACAGTTACAATTGAGCAGCGTACATTGCTAAGGAGTTCCTCGAAGATGCCCGTGATGTGTAGGAGAAAGGTAGAGCCTTTCATTACTCATGGTTGTTAGTGCTTATTGCACTGGTATGATGGAAAGAACCTACCTAGGCACAGTTTGTTGATGTGCCTCCACACATGCCTAGCGCGGAAAGATACGCATCTCTGTGGGTGTCGCAATATAAAACCTTCCAGCAAATGACGAACTATGTGTTCGCCTTCTACGCAATGAATATTTCCTATGAGATCCTGAAGACATTGTGGCTGAGTAATGAGCTATTTTCTCAGTATGCGGGAGTGGCCAACTTCAGGGCTGACATGCATCATGTCTTCATCCAGGCCCACGCAGATAGAAAGCAAAAATGGTCGAAGTTGCCATACATGGTGAAGGAGGTAGACATTCTCGCAGTAGTCAAGCAGTGACCAGCTGAATGGATGAAGGACGTAGGAACAAGGCCAATCATAACAGTCCCCCCAGTGACAGATGTGGGCACTGGTCCTAGTCAGACGCAGCAAAATGACCCACTCGAAGAAAGCGACGAACAAGATGAGTCGGAGCAGAGCGGAGATGACCAGGGTGGAGATGATGGAGCTGATGAAGAAGAAGAAGAATTAGTCAAAACCATTTCAAACCCCAATCGCCCAGATAAGCGCAAGTCTCCAGAAGCAGAGGAAGTGACGAAGCCTTCATCGAGAAAGAAAGCTAAGGCGTCGAAGGGAAAGAATATTGTTGAAGAGCCCGCTATGATGATTGAAGAGATTGATCAGGATCTGACAAAGTCTATAGAATTATTAACCAGCAAATGGTCAGAGTTTGTAGCTACGCACCTTGATGTGCTCACCGGCATAGCGTAGCAAATTGAAGAACTAAAGACGTTAGCAGAAAGATCAGCAACTGGCGCTGCAGCTAGCAGTACCCCAGCAAGCGCACAACCAAATACTTGGAAATGGCCAACCAGAAATAACAAAGGGCAAGTACCAAGTGCCTCCCTCATTATAACTGACGCAACATCTCGATCACAGATGAGTATGACAGTTGAGATAGATTACACCAAGTTGTCTATGTCGGAGCTGCATCTTTGTCAGTTGGCAATTATGAACGAGATCCAAGAACGCAATAGCTACTCACACAGGTAGTTGGAAATTTCCATGAAGTAGAGTGAGAGCCTCGCAGCGTAGTTGGAAGAAGCTAAGCAGAAGAAGAGGGAAGCAGAAAGCAAGCAGGCTACACTAGCGCGAGTATTGGAGGAGGCGTGTCGAAGTCTCCCTGACTTCGACATGCAGGCTGAAGAAGAACTAGAGCAGAGGCTCTCCAAGCTAAAAGACTATGCACAATAGTATCACAGCCTGATAGAAAAGATGAAAGCAGAGCATGAGGCTCAGATTTGGGGATCTTCAACTTTGCATTATTCCTGAGAGTGCACCTGAGGTCAGGGAACAACGTCCTAGAGATATTTCAGCCTCAACAACGAATATCTCAGACCTAGTGAGCAGTGCATCAAAGCTGTTGGATGAAAGCATCGAGGCCTGGGAAAACTTACAAGACAACCCAGAATTGGAAAATCTGCAAGAAACAATCAAGCAGCAACAGACAGAGTTGGATGCAGTCAAAGCATAAATCAAGACATTGCCTCCTATGCAGAAGATGCTTAAGGTAAAGCAAATCAATGAGCTCCAGCAAGAAATTGAGGTGTGCAAAAGGAAAGAAACATTGTTAGTGAGCTCTATGCAACCTCTCATTAACAAGGCCCTAGCACTGAGCACTGCTGTGGACAACCAGCTCAAAGTTTTGAAGGGATATGATGCATTCGCACAGGAGAAGGCCAGCGAAGCATCTACAGCAGCATTGCAGGAGATGGTGGAGAAGGAGCAAGCAGCCGAAGATATCATGCATAGCCTCAACAAGCAGTTAACTATCTTTGCCAACAAGATTCTCCCTCCAAAAAAGCAGCAGAGTGTCCCAAGATGGGACACTGGTGAGTCTTAGGGGCCTGTTGGGGCACAGACCTTCAAGGTCCTTAATTTTGGCAACTCCGCGCTTTTGGTCCGAAGCTTGTAAGTAGAGTTGTGACTCAAAATAGTCTTAGGGGTGTCGGGGTTGGGTCGAACCCCCTCTTTTTGTAATAACCCATGGTTTAAACTCATGGTTTTTAAGCTCATGGTTTAAACACATGGTATTGTAATAGTGCACTAGTATAAATAGGCACTTATGTAAAGGAGAAAAGAGCTTTTCGAAGGTTTTGTTTGATGATAATTTGATGTGAAGAAGCTAAGGACTGTTTTTGGGTTTAAGGTTAAGTCACAGCTATGTGCGTGGATGACCTCTACAGCTGAGTGCACAGAGGGTTTTGTTAATGCTAAGTCCCAGCTGAGTGTGTGGACGACCTCTGCAGCTAAGTGCGCAGAGGGTTTTGGAAGGAAAGTACTGCAGCTTAGTGTGCAGTTTCAGGTTGATTGAGAATATCTGTAGCTGAGTGCACAGAGATCTGCAGCTGAGTGCATAGATCATAGCTGTGTTGTTGTAAAGAGTTGAATAAAAACGTAGTTTTGTGGACGTAGCCCCTACACTGGGGGTGAACCACGTATATCTTGTGTTGTGGTGGTTCCTTTTTGTTTTTTTTGCTGTTAAGTTTTATGCATTTGATAAGTAGGTGAATGATAAGTAAGATATATTGTTAAGTATTAACTTAACTGTGAATTCCTAGTTAAGGGTTAAGCAAGTAACTATCTGTTTATGTAAACTGCGAAGCTAATTAAGTGACTGTCAAAGCTCTGTGTTGTATGATTAATATTTGTTAAGGCTAAAGGTACATTAATATACCTCTTTTTCCTGCAGAAACCTGATTCTGTGACACCCCATAGATTTTTCGAGTGAGACTGCAACCTGTTCGCAGGTTGTTGCTGAAAGGGCCAACATTATGGGTCTTTTTGTTGGTTAATATAATAGTATAAGAACTTGGGTATGCCCTAATTACCAACAAGACTTATATAATATAGAAATGGAGAAGAGGCAAAGAAGAAGAGAAGAGATAAGAGAGAAAGCTATAGCTATCCAAAGAAGAATGGCTTCCAGGGTGATAGAACATGAAGAAAATATGCCAGAGTCGGGTCATGACCTACAAGATGAGGGCGTTGATGGAGAGATATGATCGATGGATGAAGATTTGTGGATAGAGTAGCGAGAAGCTCTCCAACTTGAAATACCCTAGGAAGTAATACCTATGTCTCTGATAAATTTGAGTACCCGAATGCAGGTCATTGTCGAGGAATACCTACGACTAAGAGTTGGTAAGTTAGGTATATGGAGTCGACTAGACGATGAAGTAAATGATGACAATAATTTAGTGATCCATCGACTAGAGGAAGGAAATTGGATCACACTAAAGCATAACCTTATAACCAAAGCATCCAGTTACTCTACCTCCGACATGAAGGACCACCACCCCTGCCAAACACAACTTTACAAAACATAGACCAGTCGGATTCACGAACACAATAGTGTAGTTGGACATCGATATAAGAAGTCGAACCTGGATGACAATTTATTGAAGATGAATCGACAAATAAAACATCCAACGTAAATGAAATTTCTATTGAGGCTAGCTGTGAACAAAGAGTTACATGGAATATCCCACTACCCCCACCACCACCCCCACCATCACCACCTCCCAAAGAAGAAATTGATGACGACATGGGGCACGGCTTAGCAAGCATCCCTCTCTATGAGGGTGATGAATATCACAGGCGACATTGGTTCATTTGTGAATCAACATGGGAGGCTAATCAAGTTACAAGCAGAGAAATATAGATGGCGCAATTCATTGGTGCCTTACAAAAAAGGGAACTAACTTGGTATATGACATATACCAAGAAAAAACCTCATGCGACTAAGGCAGAAATTAAACAACAGTTCTTATTTTTCTTCAAAACACTAGATGCCAAGCATATGGCGGCTAAAAAGTTGAAAAAAACTGTTTGGGACTGTGACAAGCAATGGAAGGACCTATTGAGCCAATTAGACTATAACATCGATGAACAAATCTTAATTCAATGGTTTCTTATAGGACTTGTACAGAGTATCCGAAGACATATCAGTATGGACACATTCAAATCATATGAAGATGCATTGACAAAAGCACTGCAAGTCGAAATGGATGATGATTATCCATCACACCTTGTTGACAACTGGATCGAGGAACAGTTGGAAATCATGCAAAAATATTGAAGGGAATTGAACCTCAAAGGTCAGGACATCTGGTGCTCAACCTACTCGACGACCAGACATACCAAAGACAACTATCAACATGAATTCAATCGACAAGATGTCTGTTTTGTTCAAACAAAATTTTTCTGTGATATTGTTAGCTGGAATATTTCACCTTCTGTGGATAGTAAAGTGTTCCACTGGTCTGAATGGTTCAGATCCAAAAAACATGAAGGACAGAGGTTGAAGACTCTCCTTGGACGTCGTAGATGCCTAGAATGTGATGCTTCTATAGTAACCATGTGTACCTGCAAAAGCTTAAACATGCAAACACATCGAAACTGCCAGAATATAATCTACTGATCCATGTTAGTGACTAAGGAATGTAACAACATACATGTGAAATAAAACAACAACAACATATGTGTGACATAAATCAACTTGCATTAATATAGAAATATGGAGAAGTTTACAACCATGCCTTAGTGTTGACATGAATCTCCATGAAACTAAGCACTCTCATCCCCATAAGCTCTGACTCTAGATCTGTATACTCTCCAATGGCATGGGCCAAGTAATCAATCCAACAGCATAACAATACCTTAAGAGTTATCCCCCTCAACCATGACCATGAGCTTGTATTTATAAGGATTAATGGATAGGAATGGTTGAGATATTTGTGGATGAGGTGGCCTCTAAGATCCTATGATGGGGGATCTCGAGCTCAACTGACCCACAATGATAGGGATAAGGGAGGACATGAGGCTTATCATCTATAAGCCTCGAGAAAATTCTCTTTTTCCCTTCTTACCTAGGGTACCGTGTTTCTCCTTCAATGACAGAGTGTTTCTAGTAAGAAATGCTTATGGACTAAGGTCCATAAGCGGTGGCACCGCTTGTTGATAACAAGGGATAGGTGGTGTGAACAAGGTACTGCTCCTGGACAATAGGGGAAGCGCGATTCTAGGAATTTCTATGAAAGATTGATAATTAACATAGTTTTACACTCTAAGAGCTAGGATTTAGGGCAAGCAGGTATGTCAAGAGTCTTGTCAGATGATGGTGACAGGATTTTGGTATAACAGGATGCCCCCCAAAGCATGAGTCTTAGAGGGATATGATAAATTAGAGCTTTGAGAGAACAAGTCGTCACCATGAGGTGAAAATGTTGGCTCGATCGAAGCATGCCATCAAGTAGGCATCTGTAGTACATTAGTATGTTGACTCATAGACACAAGTAACCAAACTCGTGGTTGTAGACCAATACAAGGTAGATTCATGAGAGGAATAAACAAGCATGGATACTAGAATATAGTTTAGATCCATGTGATAGAGGACTCAAACTTGGACATAGATACTAGAAATACAATGTAGATCTATGTCATACAGACACAAATTTGAGCATAGCCACAACCATACAAATGTGGATCCATGCTAGATATACAAAACTCCATCGCAACCTGGGGAAAATGAATGAGCTCTTTAAACAAATACCCAGGGTCTTCATCTTGTATTCCACAAAATATGATTGTATCCATGTGAATACAATGATCTGAAGTCGAACATGGTAGAAACCATTTGATTACCAATCAATGATGTGAACCATTAACAAGTGTGAGGGAGATCACCATTAATGTCAATGATTCCCAAGGTACCTTAGTACAATATACTGAGTGTGAATAGATGTCCTGATGTCGAACACCTATTCGATTCTATCGATCAAATTTCAATGATGTGAACCCCTATCAAGAGCGAGAGAATCTATCATTAAGGCATACATATCTCAAGGTACTAAATATTCTCTCTAAGACTATTTCCCAGATCATGAGCTGATGTCGATGGGAACAGTCTCATCAAAGGAGGGCCATGATGAGTCCCACATCGACGAAATGAAACTCAGAACATAGTTCTAGAATGATGTGAATGTAGTAACCATATGACTGACTCAAATATATTGACACAAAGACTGTGTAGATTGCAGAGGTAAAAATTCTTCAAATCCCCTTTGAACATTAGGTGGCACGACAAAAAGACTTGGCAGCATGACTAGACGGGACAGACACACAATGCGACAATGGACAATGCATTCTTTTGAAAGACTCAAAGGAGTGACATGACTCATGAAAGTGGATCATCATGGAGATCAGCTAAATACCCAATTGACTGACATGATGTGTAGAAAAGTGCCATGTTCAAAGGTAATGACAAACAACTACCATTATTTGCAAAATGATTCCCTTCCCATTTTCCCCCATCATGATCGATGAGTTCCTCTTTTCTGTTTTACGAGTTCAAAGAGGGTAACAAACACTTGATATAGCTTTTCAAATGACAAGTCCAGACTCATATGTTTTACGAACTTGAGAGAGGAGGGGTTTGTTCCCAAAAGAGGTCTTTCAATGTTTAATTTAATGAGTCCAATGAAAGAAAAATCGGTATCGTTCATGTTTAGAGAGTCTGAACTAATACAGAGGAAGACTCCAAAGGGGTCCTTTATCATATGATTTAGTCTCTAAGACCCGAAAAAGTGTATAATCATACGTTAGAGAACTCTTCCAGCCATGATTGGCTAGAGTGTTCCGTTTTCGTAAATAGTCCTATCCAAACGGAAAAACAGTTAACCTACCATCGTACGGATGAATCTTCAAATACTTTAATGAGCGTGAATTAGACAATATCGCTCGATGATCTTTTCGTATTTAGGGAGCCTGAAAAGAGTTTAAAGAGAACTCCATGAGGTTTCTTTACACAATGTCATTTTTTACGAGCCTAGAAAGAATCGGAAATGGACTTGACAATATTTTCGTGTTTAAGGAGCCTGAAAAAGAGGTGAAAAGAAGACTCCATAATGTTTCTTTACACAATGTCAATTTTTTACGATCCTAGAAAGATTTGAAAATGGAATCAGGCCTTTGATACTAGGTTTAAAGAGCATGGTAAAAGTGTCATAATGAATGCTCATCGACATTTTCCGTTTTATGAAAGTGCAAAAAATCCATAAACAAACTTTCAAAGCTTCTTACCATAGTTCTCTTATCCGACAATCGACTCAGAAACAAGTGTTAAATGCATTTATAACTAGCATTAACGTATTACGACAGATAAACTTTGACCTAAATATGATTTTATATCAAAAATATAGTATGTCAGACCCAAAAATGCCTATATAGGTCATGTAAATAGTAAAAAATCAAATCATTTCACTATTTACCTCTAGTAGAGAGCACTTGGAGCGTTTTCTTAGCCAGATCTTCCGCAGCTGACACCGGGAGTTTCCATCGCCCATTTTTAGCATCGTCAATTACAGGTAACAGCTAACACCCTATTCTTTCATTTCATAGTATTTATTTTGAGATTTGGTTGGGTTTTGGGCTCATATGGAAATCCCTATCACTACTACATTTCGATCCAAAATACGACGGAAAAATCCAACGTCGCGTGGATTTCTTTTTTTAAACCTACCAAAAATCACAAAGATATTTTTTTTTTGAAAATGTGGCCATAAACGTCGATTAAGCGACGACTAGTCTCATAAGCATCACTTAAGCGACGGATAGCCTCATAAGCGTCGCTTAAGTGATGGTGCATTGAGTGAGAAAAAAATTGATTTCAATAACACACATGCATTATATAATGCACACATGAATTTCCCATAAATTTCTACCTTGATATCAATTTTTGAAGTTTTGTTTTCCAGTTTTTCAGCTCATCTCAAAGGCCTTGAAGAGATATCCATGATTATTTTATGATGCTTTTTATGTTTCTACATATATAATTTCTTATTTTCATAGTAATATAAAATAAAGCTATATGACATGATCAACAACTCCTTGGATAAAAAAAATGCATTGGATGAAAGCAATGGGTGGCAAGGCCTTTCCAATAGGCGTTGGAGGAAAATAAAACTATTAGACCCTATATGAAGCTTCTAAGGACCAAGGTCCATTAATAAGGACACAAACCATACAACATGGTATGTGTTGGACATCATCGTCCTCGTAGTGGTATGAGAGTGTTAATATGAGGTTTTGTGCACTATGAATGAGTCTCAAACCATGGTTGGGAGAGAAATTGATGCATTTATGCTCTAAATTATGACTAGTAAGATAATAGGCCATGATAAAGGCCTCAAACCACAAAATATATGATTTAAAGTAGATATTTGGCAAATAAGTGATATCTGGACATATTTATGAGTTTTTGTGTGATAGGGATAGGTGTCAAGGCCGTAACAATAGTAAAGGGAGAAAAATTAGGGACTTACACAATAAATTCACCTCTAAGGATCATTAGTCATCAACATGACCTCAAACTACAATACGATGCCTTAAGAGGTGATATTTGGTCTCCATGTGGGATATGTGTACCAGTATGAGGTGTTATGTGGTGGGGGTGGGTTGTAATGCATTGACCATATTCGAGGAAGGAAAATAAGTCCCTTTGTAATTAGATGAATCATTTAGAAATAAAGTTCAACTAGTGACAAAGGAATAATTGTGTTCCTTCCTCTAATATTTCCAAATGGATAAGATTCTAGGGTCATATGGGTGACCAACTAAGTTTTATGTGGATTCAACTTCTTAGAAATAATTGGTGATGATCTATTAAAGGTGGAGGAGGAAGTTTAGATGACTAGGATGATGCATACTAGTTTAAATTCAATATTCCTAGAATCCATCCCAAAGGTGGATTGGGGCCTATGAAATTCAAATATTTCATACCATTATCACTTGAAGAAGAATGGGGTCCTAATTTAGAAATATAATGGTGAAAGTGGTTTTTTTTAACTCAAGGATTTTTGTGTTGTACACATTAACTCGTGATAACCTTAAATGTATCGATGGATCATAATCTTCTTGACTCATCCATCTTTTTATTGAGCTTATTTAGGAAGGAATCCACTTTTGATTATTCAATCTGGTTAAACTATATATTTATTTGGTGGTTAAACTATATATTTATTTCTCAGCTAAAAACCCCAAACCTGGTGCCTTAATATGCGAGGGAATTTTATTTAGCACCCCCACCTTTGTAGAATATGATAATAACTTCTTCTATTATGAAACTTATTATGGATATTTGTCAAACCCCACCTTCTTGTTATATCTTAGATCTTTTCTGCTCTGCTGCACTACTCTTGGGGCGGGCTTGCTTTAATGCATGGATTGATTAGCACTTAGAACTTTGCTA
Organism: Pseudotsuga menziesii; assembly: GCA_001517045.1. NCBI lineage: Eukaryota > Viridiplantae > Streptophyta > Pinopsida > Pinales > Pinaceae > Pseudotsuga > Pseudotsuga menziesii. The sequence goes on from LPNX011139903.1 coordinate 561,164, forward strand.
GAAATTAGCCTAGGAATTTGCTAGGACCACCTCTATGTGAAATTCATTCTTCCTTCCCTCCCGCACTCGCACAGTTTGCAATTATTGATCACCTGCATGCTCAATGCTCGAAGTTGGAGCAAGGGTTTGAAGCCCGACTATGCAGAGGAGAGGGGTCATAGAGGAGAGGGGTGGTAGAGGAGAGGGGAAATAGAGGAGATGATACAATGATATTTATCTTTCCCCTTTGTCCTCTGCAACGATATTTTCTTGGGTGTGGGTGCGGGTTTGGTTATAAATATGTGAAATTCATTCTTCCTTCCCTCTCGCACTCGCACAGTTTGCAATTGTTGATCACCTGCATGCTCAATGGCCGAAGTTGGAGCAAGGGTTTGAAGCCCGACTATGCAGAGGAGAGGGTTCATAGAGGAGAGGGGCCATAGAGGAGACGATACAAGGATTTGGGGTAAGTTTGAAGCCATTGAATCTGTGAGTTTTTGTTGGATCATTCTCCCTTTAAGGTATGGCTGGAAAACACTTTGTAGGCTTTAAGCAGTATAATGAATTTGTGTTTAAGCAGTATAAATTAGAAATTGTCTTGATGCAAGATCACTTGTCTTAAGGACTGAACAAAATTAATACCCAAAACCAAGGGATTTATGTGTTGAACAAAGAATGAAATGAAGATTTCAGAAGTTGCTTCCTTTCAAGTCTTTGAAAGTCTATTTGTATCTATAATAAGAAATTCCAAGATGGCAGTGACTATTTGTTCGTGCTCTATAATGACCCTAGGTTCAGACTTCAATGTCAACTGAGATTAACTAATTTATTATTTACCAAAAATCTTATCTCATTCCTAGAATGAAATCTGCAAGTTTACTGGATGTTTCTGGAGATTTCTAGTTTCCTAAACATATTTAAAATAATAAACCAGTAGTAAGGAGGTAAGCTTCAGGTAGCATAAGTTTTCCCTATCACGTTATATACATATATTTAGCAAAAACAACATGACTATATGTGCTTGTAGCCACAATTACCAGTATGCTAAATACGAATTACACCAGAAAAATGGACTATATAAAAAGAAACTTCCATATTGTCAGGCCACCCACTAAGGTTCAATTCCCATGGATACACAAATAAACAGTTGGGCCCAGGTGCAAGTCCTAGGTTATTTTTCTGGAAGAATGCCCCCACTATTGCAGCAGCTTAGCTGAACAAAAGTGCTTGGGTTCAATAGTTTTCCCTTCAAGGACTATTCTCCCATGTAAGCAGGCCATTTGTGGTGCCCTACTTCTTTGGCCCAGTTGCAATGCTTCTCCTGAGTTTAAAAGAAGCACTTTCAAAGAAAAAAGTTTCCACAACACAGTTAAAACGCTGAAAACTAATAAGAATCTATGAAGGAAAATGTAGTTTCGGTTAGCTTCAAGGAAGAAGATGAAGAAACCAGTTAGTTGGACAAATTTGGGCTGACCAGTGTCCTGAACTGTATATTGAATCTGGACCATCTTGTTAGACAAGATGTAGGTTAAGTTCAGACTTCAGACCAAGCTATGAGCCAACCTATAGGATAAATTTAGAGTAACTTATTAGCCAACCTGTGTGACAATTTTCGGCAAGCTTGTCAGCTGACCTGTAAGATGAATCAGACCAAACTTTGAGATGACCTTCTCAGGATGTTGGGCTGACTTTGAGACATAGGAAACTATTTGTACTGAATTCTAGAGGAATGGACTGCCTTTGAGTAGAACATTCTTTTTTTCAGCCCTCTTCATTGGAAAAAAGACATTCTGGGAGACAAGTGGATGACCAGATAGAGGAATACGAAAAACACCATAAGGTTGGTCTGAATCTACAATTTATGGAAAAATAGATGTTGAGCTACTGTAAATGGGGATGCTTCCCCTTTTCATATGGGAGAGACTGCAGCATTTATATTATGATTCGCAGTTTAGGTATCACCCAGAATTGGCATTTTCCATAAGCATACAGATTCTCTCGAAATCTGGGCTAAGAGATATGTTGGCACTCCTGAGTCCTTGCCTTTTCAGGAAGGGATAGTCTGGATAATTGCAACCTAGTTCATTAATTTGTCTGGCTTGAAGTGGTCTTTTTTTGGGCACCAAGAATATATAAGATGTATTTTTTCAAATAAAATAAAGAAATAAAAATAGGAAAATAATAAACGCGACTTCTTGACCTCCGCTTACAAATTCAGGTTCAGGCCCACAAGGTGGAGATGGAAATGACCCATTTGATGCAGCTTCTACACTACTGATGTCATGCACTGTGCACTCTGATTAGGAATCCCCCTGCAGCTAACTTTCCCACCTACTCGGCTCAGTCCTGGCCAAATAGGGACACTCTCACCGTCAATCTAGTCAGGAAGTGCATGAGCATCAAGAATGGAAACACAGATAGCCTGCTCCATCTCTTGGTGTTGGACTGTTACCTGCTGTTTCCATATGTGATGTTTTGTGTTGGTCAGATGATGGTTTCATCATGCTTTTGTCACTTTGGTTATGTCACTATAAGACCGAACATTACTATTTGTTTTAGCCTATACAGAAAAGTTTTGTACCTTGGACAGTTAGTTGCTAGGATTATCAGCATTCTTTGTTTGTGCACATAGTGGCTGCTTTAAGCAGCCTACGTTTTTTGTATAAAATGCTCTGTACATATGTGTTTTATTAATAGATAATGATATAAGGAATCATTTTATTTGGACAAAGAAAAGTGGCTTCTTTGTGCTTCAAAGAGGATTTTGTAATTGTTCAAGATCCATCTCCTGGAATAGTATGCATTTAACTCAGTAAAAGGTTATGTCTCAACTTTTCGAAAGAAGCCATTGTCAAGAGATTCTCGTGAATTGCTCTAAATTGGCTCTTGTCTCTAGAGCACTCTCTTATTTGGCAGATGTATTTCTGTTCTGAGCAATTTCTTTGTTATTTCTACCTGGTGTGGGTTGATTCAATCTATGTATTTCAGCATGACTGTCTATTTTTATCCTCCAACACCACTATGCAGTCTATGGAAGGTTCCTTGGAATGTTGAGCACATATTTGGTGCTACTCATGCTCTCCAAGTGGCTTGTGAGCACACTACAACCATTGGAGGGCTTTCTCTCATGTCGATGTCATAAACATGACCTAGAATACCTTTTTGCATCATTATTTGTTAAGTATTGTGATGTAGGATAATTGGTAACTTACCCAATTGTTGAAAGGACGGCCTTCTTACTCCCACATAGGATTGATTATTGACATTTTATAATAAAAGATTTTTAAGGAGGATATTAGAACCTTTGTTTGGAGGTGTTATTGGATTGATTTATTTTTCCAATTTGTAATCTCAAAAGGTCTCAGAGTTTTTCCCACATATGCTGCAAGCCTGAATACAATATCAATTTGCAATTTTGTTCGGGGTGTTGCGAAGACCATTATGTAAATGTTGGCCTTCCAATCATCAATGAGTATTTGCACACCACCATTTGTTCTCCTCTTTGAGATCTTCTTCCTCGAGGACAGAGCACACTACAACCAATGGAGGGCTTTCTCTCATGTCGCTGTCCTCAACACGATCTAGAATACCTTTTTGCATCCCTCTTTGCCAAGTATTGTGACATAGGAAAATTGGTAACTTGTCCAATTGTTGAAAGGGCGACCTTCGTGCTCCTACGTAAGATTGATTATTGATATTTTATAATAAAAGATTTTTAAAAAGGAGTATATTAGAACCTTTGTTTGGAGGTTATTGGATTAATTTATTTTTCCAATTTGTAATCTCAAAAGGTCTCAGAGTTTTGGCCATATATGCTGAATACAATATCAATTTGCAATTCTGTTTGGGGTGTTGCAAAGGGAATTATGTTGTTTTTCCAATGAGTAGTTGCACAAAAACTTGTTTAAGACCCCCATATCATTGTCATGGACTGTGATAAATCCATTCTTAATTTCCTTCACTCCTCCCATAGTTGCCTATCAAATTCCTTTGAGGCCATCCTCACAATTTGAGTTGAAATGTACTAAATCCTCATTGTCAGTGACTTGAGTAAAGTCTTGTATGAAATGTTAGGTAATGTGATAGGGAACCAGCTCAGCTTGAAATTTGTTTAGGATTGCCTCCTTGTGGTATCATTTTTATATCCTCTTTGTGAATCATCTCTGCCATGACTGATTCCCTAAGGCTTTCGGCTATATTTTATAGAGATCAGGCCTTGTGAAATTCCTTGTGGCATTATAAAATGTACATGGATGGTGAGTTATCTTCACCTATTACCTTTATAGGTTCTACAATTTCATCGAAGGAGAGTTGTGGGTCACATTGGGCCATTTACATAGATTAAAGTAATTTGGAACCACATCCTGGCAGGTTTGAATTGCTTCCTTGTGCTCCTCAGATATCTCTGGGTAGATTAAATGGCTCAGTAGGCTTGGGTTTACCAGGTCTGAATTCCTCTGGAATGCTCCAATTTTCCTCTCTTCCAGGCCTAGGCTATAATAACAACATTGGAAGAGCACAATGAATTGCACCTGTTAACAATCCAATGAATGCATTTCCTTGTTTATCAACTGGACTTGAACTAGATCAGTTACAACAAAAACAACAAATTGCTAGACTTGGAGATATAGGTGCTCCTGTGGATGATCCTGCAGGATTTCGCATGATGTAGAGGCAGTTGACAGCTACAAATAGTTCCCCTGTTGGCCTGGGTAGAGGTAGTAGTGGCAACATCTCAGTGCATTCAACAAATAATGCTTTGGTGTTGCAATTGATGCAACAGTAGCAACAGAAGCATGGAAGGGGTTTGACCACCTTAACCACTGAAAGAACTATTAATCAAAGATCAGGGGCAAGTGATATTAACATGGTAATGTCTTCTCAACTACCTAATACAAATGGAAATAGTGGAAACTGGGGTAATGGTGCCGCAGTGTCAGTTTTACCAACAAATGCACGTTTAGTGGGTGGCCCTCTAAGTAGTACAGGTTCTGGTGTGCAGAATGTAAGGGAAAGCCTTTTAAGTGCCTCAAATGTTGATTGTATGTCAATGGACATTTCTGTTCCTCCAGTTAATTCTCTTGTAGGGCCTAGATGTCATAATCTTATCCCAAGAAATTATCTCTCTCTATCCTCTATTAGTGCAATGAACAATAGCACTGGGATCAAAAGATGAATTTGGATTTCAAACCACCAGTGAACTCGGTTGTTCCAGGGTTTGGTGGATGGTTTGAAAGTGAGAAATCCACTGCAGACATTCAAATGAAGTTGAGGGAAGATTATCCAATAGATCATGTAAAGATGGAGAATGGATTTCTCTCTAAAAATTACAATTCTGGAGATGAACTTAAGAACATTATCTTTAGACAAGTAAGTGTGTTTTTGCGAAGCCCTCCTGAGATACAATATAACATTCTAAGCTAGGTCTCTTAATTGTGCTTTTTCTTTATGGTTATTGATGATCATATACTAATACATTTTGAAAAAATAGGTTTCAACTTACATGGCTTGCAGTCATAGTAGTCTGTTATGCTTTTTTTGGGCACTGATTGAGCCTATGTTTGTTCTCTTTGGCAAATTTGACTTGTATTTTTTTCCTTAATCTAGTTTTCTTATGTGGATTATTTCCTTGATCTCTGTTTCTGTTAAGCGGCTTGTATTGATACAATCTATGTTTGTTATATATGTTTAACATGCCAGTATTTTATTGTGTATTAAGAAAGTCACTTCAGACAATTACTGTGAAGCACAGACAACTGTCCTTATTTGTTCTTTGCCTTCCATGACCGTTGCATGCTTTCTCTCTTTCCTTTCTCATGTCATAATAATGCATGTGGCAAGGTGGGTTTGGACTAGTGGTTAGGGGGTTGGTACTCACAAATTTAATATGTTGGACTTCAATATTATACATCTCAATGTCCCTGTAACTATAGCTGACTATATACTGTAACATAAACAATTTCATTTGCACTACTAACAAAACCCCAGATTTTGGAAGGCAAAATTTAATCTAATTTACTTTGTATGAAACTACCCATTTTAACAGAGTTACAAGATATGTTTGGAGTGAGACCTGAGTCATCAGCAAAATGGATGTTAAGTAACTTCTCATCAGCAAGAAGTGAGTTCCCCAAATTTGTTCTAGAACTCAGCAACTCCAAGAAGATATCCTAGAGCATTGACTGTAATAACATACAAACAAGGGGCCAGAGGCAACTCCCATCTGGTGGGAATGATGAAGCAGAGATGTTGCTGATAGCTGTCCATTGACACAAACTAGTAGAGGCATTTGAAGAAATGGTTGTGACTACTTCAGTAAAGAAAACTTCAAGAATCCAGCCATTAGAGCATATTGATGATGGAATCCCACTAAATTTTGTTTTATGCCTTGCGAAAATCAACCTTAGATAACGACCTTTTGACTAGGCTTCCTTTGCCCAGTCAAGACTTGCCTAGGAGTAATAAAATTATCGAGGATGAAATGGCGTTTGAGAAACCTTGTTTGCTCAGGTCGAACACTTTGGGCAGCTGTATGTTTGATTCAAGTAGCCACATTAAGCAAAGTTATAGGCTGCTGACCACTCAGTTTCCTTTCATGTTCCTTTAGATATCAACATAATAAGATCTGTATTTACTTGCTCCCCAGTGTGGCCTTGTGTGCAAATCCTCTTGGCACATCCACATTAAGCATGTTTCTGTCAATTGTTAGTTGTTGCGAGGGCTTAAATTTTAAAATCAGAGGAAAATTCATTGAAAGTGATATAGTTTTTCAATTTGCGAGTATAAATATTCATGCAACCATAGGAGTGAATGGACTAGTATTTATGCAAGGCAGGACACTATGGGACATGGCTTATATGGAAGTTGCAATGTTGTTTTCGTGCAAATTGGTTAGGAATGGATTACTAATTGATTGTTATCCACAAAATGCATGTTTTGGTCAATTGTTAGTTGTTGGAAGGGATTTAGGTAAGGAGACAATTCAGTCAAAATGAAATGGTATTTCACATTCTAGGCATAACATTTAGGCTACTATAGCATTATACTAGGATCTATCTATTATAATAGAATGAATATGAAGATATTAGGTGATGGTTTTTGTCTCATTTGAATAAGCAATTCTATCGTGTCTTCTTTTTCTTGATGCATGGGTTTTTCTTCATGGTTGAATTCCCTGGGTTGGAATTGGTGGTAAAGTATCCTTTCCAAGTTGTTTTAAATTTCATTTCGATAATTTAGTTTGTAGGTAGATCAGTTTTGTTTTAAATTGTGCTTAGTTAGTTTGTAAGTAGATCAGGTGTGTTTTCAATTGTTCTTTTGTTGAAGTAGAGTTAGAGAGAGGTGATATTATGTGAATATTTCCAATGTTTGTCTATGTATAATGGATTGGTTTTTAATCAAGATTTCGTTCCAGAGCTTTTCTACATGTTTTAATATATTCCAGTTTCCCCCTTTTTATATCTAGTAGGATCCAGCATTTCTATTTTTAATTTTTAATTTTTAATTTTAGTTGTTTGGTTATTAATAAGGTGTTGGATGGTTATGAAAACCCTGTTGAGAAAGGACGGAAAATAAAGGTGGAATTGATGGGATTAGAGTTCCAAGACCAGGATGACCCAAATCAGGGGGGAAATATATACATACTTGGTGATATGGATTCTATACTTTGTGCATATTATTCAGTCAATGCCAAATTTATGATGGAATACACATGGAAGAGAATCTAGGAAATTGCAAATTTATAACATATCACATCTCATCCCATAAGTTAAGAGTTTTACTTACAAAGGGTAGGCATCAAATTTACCTACTCTGTTTGAATTTACGTCCTCTCTTTGATTCTTTAAGCTTCATAACCAAACCTAGTTTTTGTATTCAAGAACTTCTTAGAGGAGTTAAACATGGGTACAGGTTAGTATTGTGATGAACATGAATCATATTGTTAAACAATAGTGTTATTTCCTTCGCAACCTTGTCTCTTATTTGTCGTATGTGATTAATTGTGTTAGAAATTTTGACTGCTTCTACCTCCAACATGGTTTCCATGCTCCTAATTCTTCTTTATGCCCTTTGTGATTTGATTAATTTGTGTTGTCAACACTTTTCTATGTTAGATGTTAACATGTCATTGGTTGTTAATCGTAATTGGGACATGGCATCAACAACATCACATTTTGTCACCATTGTGGACATCAATCTCTTGTAATGTTGATTTACATTCTTTTGGTTCTCATGATCTACTTTTAAAAGTTCAGGTTCTGTTGATTTGTGAACAATTGTTACTTTTAAAACTATCCTTGTATCAAGCATGTGCAAGATGAGTTTTTTTCTGTTGTGATTTTCTATAATCAAATTGTACATGTTGTCTTGGACTTGGCATTTTTGTCACTTCTGTTGACATCAACTTCTTGCATTGTTGGGTTCTTGCAATCTACCTTTGGAAGTTAATGTTCTTCATGGCCATGTCTTGTCATTTTGTGAACATTTGTTTCTTTTAAATGTATCCTTGTATCAGGCCTTTGGAAGATGAGTCTCAGATGGTCTTAGTGATTTGTGTAAGCTCAAAAATTCTATTGGCTACGCACTTCTGATACAGAGTAGTACAATATTTTGAATTTTCCAAACCTAGGTTCACTTAAAGCAATTTTTGCAGCTCTTCCTCTGCTCTATCCAAAATGTGTCCTCTCTTGAAACTGGGATCTTTCTCAGAGACACTTTCCACAGACTTGCCTGGAGCAATGATAAAATTAAAAACAACCATGCACTATGCCTTAAGAATAACCAACCCCTTTCCTTCACACTATGATCTTTGTATAATGTTTGAAGTTGAGAGAGTATATCTAGAATGATATTTTCCAGCTGTGATAGCTCCCCTGTATGGCCAAAATGAACATTATGGCACAGAATTCTGTTAAAACTTATGAAGTATTCAATTTCAAGCAACTTGTCTCTGCCCAATTCAGGACTCCATGGAAAAGCACCAGCTTCCTTAACATCAATATCTGATAGAGTGATCCAGCCAAGTACAAAACAATATCTTTCAAGTATAAGCTCATGCACTTGGGAAGCTTCCCTATTCTGCCACACTTCCAAAATGCGACAAACAACAGAATAGTAAATGAACTTTTGTTCATTTTAGGGTCGTTGGAAGTTGACTTAGCTGCTATACATCATTTTCAAGCATGCTTTTAGGGTAATATCCAAGGGAAGTTCATGGTGGCCTTTGGGATTTATTACAACTTATTTTTCTTAGTACATAACCACACTTGCATGTTTTCCTTTGGCTGTAACAACTGTTCTCTAGTTAATCAAACAGGCATGGGTTAATTTGAGAAAAGCTGATTAATTATTTTCAGAACTTACAAATAGGATTCCATCAGAATTGATTAGATTTCCTTGAGGAATTGTGTTCAAAACAGAACGAGATGACAGAGCACTTCTCAGAAGTCATAGGAAACCCAAGGACATATCATTTACCACATAGATGATAGGAGCTTTGTTCAAATTGCTTTATAAGAGAAAGTACAATGGAATGAATTTAATCCATTCGATCTAGAAATCGAACTTGTTTCCAATATTAATAACATCTCCAAATAAAAAATAAATGGTTGAGCTTATAAGAATCATGTGTACTGTGAATTTTTCCAGAACCACCATTTTCCAGGCAGGAAAAGACTGGCTAAAAAGACAGAAGGTTCGGGTTGAAATTTACAGGAATATACACATGATTTCTGGATTCAGGTAATAACAAAGGCATCTATGTAGCTTACACAATATTAAAGGTTGCACATGGCGAGGAAGGATTGCCTCTAGGATTCAGGTTTCATCCTACTGATGAAGAACCGGTGTCTTGCTACCTCGTCCTAAAGGTTCTAGAAAACATATTTTTAGGGATAGCCATTGCTGTTGTCGACCTGAATAAGAGAGAACCTCGGGATCTTCCAGGTAGGCTTTAAAGTTTTCCCCTTTCTTTTAGACATTCTAAAGTTTGATTTGTGTGTGTAGGAATTCTAAAGTTTTGATTTCAAGTCATTCAAATTCATTAAGTCTACAAATTGCACCGATGTGTTTGGAGTGAGAGTGACATGGAATTTCTTCAGCTGCACTAAATTACTTGAACATGAAGGGAGGACAAGCAGCATGGGTTCTACCGTTCTCATATAGAATATACTAGGAATTTTTTTTTGAAAGGAATATTTGAAGTTGTTTACTTGTCCTTTTTAACTTTATATACAATTTTACATGGGTTGAATTTATACTAATGAGTAGATAGTTTGTCTAATGTTCTAATTTAGCATAATGATTAAATTTAACATTCTGATTTAGTACTCATGTTTGCAATTGATTAGTTTTTAGTATCATAAGAAGTAAATAGCTACAATAAAATGTGTGCAAGCAAATTTTCATGCCATTTATCTCCACTTTGTTTATGCACATGAGTTTTGAAATTCTAAAAGTCCTTAATTTAGGTGCCCTCTTTCCTTTTTAGAATTTTTGAAGGTGCTTGTTTAGTACTATTCAAATCGGAGTGCTTTCTTCCTTACAATTCCAAGAATAACTTCAACACTTGCAATCGATTGTATCATTGGATTAGAGACATGGCATATATGTAATTCATAACTGATGGTAAAGATGTTTTCTAGAAAAGCAAAGATGGGAGAGAAATAATGGTACTTCTTTAGCTTGAGAGACTGCAAGTATCCAACAGGTCTACGTACCAACAAAGCCACAGAAGCTGGCTACTGGAAAGCTACCGGAAAGGACAAGGAGGTTTTCAAAGCTCACACTGACAAGCTGATTGGAATGAAGAAAAATTTGGTATTCTACAGAGGGAGAGCTCTCAAAGGAGATAATACTAATTGGGTCATGCATGAATACCGTCTACAAGGCCACTTATCGTATCATCGGCTTTCCAAAAATGGTAAGGTATGTTATTCCTTATATCATTAAATTGGCGCGCTCCTGTATCATTTTGTACATTTATCAATAGTTTTTTATGGTCCACTTATGTATTAAGATTGAAAGATCCCAGTATCTTTATCTCATATGAATGAATGCACAAAAATTCTAGTCTCCTTTACATCCCAGTAGTACTTAGAAACCAGTTTTCGTTGTATGGTTGGGGTTAGAGATGTGAAGCAGTTACAGAATATTTAGAGATTGATGGGTTTTATAGATGTAGATAGATGGATTAGTATTCAATTATTAGCTTTGATGATGACACTGCATCTCTTTTGATCCAAATTATAGGATGAGTTGGTGGTGTGCCGAATCAATCATAAGAGTTCAGGAGGGAAGAAGACAAGTCCACTAGGATTAATAAACATGAACTTCTATATTGATGAATGTATGGGGTCTCACTCACTACTTGCATTTCTAGAATCCCCAACTTATACCACCAGAGAAGTGCAGAATGAAGAAACAAAACTCTCAGACATAGCCAACATTCATCTCTGCAACAACAATAACATATTACCAAATGACCCTCAATTCAATCTGAATATGAGGACATCCAATTCAATGTGTTGTATTTTCTCTCAAATGTCATCCAATGGGAGTTTCCAAAGTGTTTCTTCACAGATGGGATCATCAAATCCCTACCTCATGGCCCTTGTTGAGCATTGTTCAATAAGTGAATTGAACTTGAAGCAGTGCAAAACGGAGCAAATATTTTTTTTTATACCCAATTTACAAATTATTATTATTTTTTTTTAATTCACTGCCATCGCTTAAGCGACGGTTCTCCATGTCTCTTATCCGACGCCTAATCTTTATATCCATCTCTTAAGTGACGGTTCTTCATGTCGCTTATCCGATGCCTAGTCTTTATATCCGTCGCTTAAGCGATGGTTCTTCATGTCTCTTATCTGACGCTTAATCGTTCTCTTCGTCGCTTAACCCACTGTTATTCATGTCGGTTAACCAATGCTTCTTCTTTATCTCCATTGCTTAACCGACGGTTCATAATGTCTCTTAACCGACGCTTGCATATAACTAATGGTAAATTTAGGTGTTTCTTAACCGACGGATTAGAAATATGTCGGATAACCGATGACACTCCACCGACGCTTAAAAAAAAATCATAGTGTCGTACATGTGACAGGGAAGTGTCGAAAATCCGACATGATGAGATTTTGGGAAATCTAGCACCGTTTGGATAATATCTACAACTGCTTTGTCATATTTGGTGTCTTTAATGCACAGTTATGGAAAAATTGGTTTTTGGATTCTATAAGAAGTCACCCAAACCTCCGAGTTTCGCATTACACATTTTCTTGAGTTGATTCCATGTCATCTGATCGCGAAGTCCAGGAATTGTTGAGAGAATTTAGAGAGAGGGGTCTGCAGAACCTTATGAGCAATCCACCTGCATCTGCACCTCACGAAGAGACTCCCCCAGCATTGAATCATCCAATGCATACATGATCAACCATAAAGAAATATAAGGCAGAAGTTCGTTCTAAGCGAAACAAAGAAAGGAACAAGCCGTCAGGAAAGACACCAGAGGATCCCGTGATGAATCCTTCCGGAGTATTTGAAGACCTTGGTGATGAAGAGAATGTTGCATCACAACATCCACCATATATTCCACCTGTGTGACCAGGAGTTTAGCGACCTTGGCAGAAATCCAATTTCATGTTACGCACCCCGTCACTGCCACAGGATGTGCAGCTGGTTGGAACAATGACAGGAAAAATAGACCGGCTGAAGTACGCAGGCCACGATACAAATGATCGTGGGAAATTTCCACAATTTGCACCAGGGAAATACTTGTATTCTGTCCATTATCCGGAGACCGGTATGATGCTACTGGAAGTGAAACAGTGGGTTGCTGGCTTGGAGCAAGACGGATTTTTGAATATGTTGAATGTTCCCCACTTCGGTTGCAGCACGCAGGTGACCGTGGTGTTCAAGCAATTATTCACGTTGGTGCATGATGGGCACCTATGGATAGGAAACTAGAAAATCATCATTGATGGAGAACTCATTCATCGGATCATAGGCTTGCCGAAGGAAGGGCTTAATCCTAGCATTGAGTTCGTGGGAAAGCATGAAGACACAAAGCTGGCTCAGAGCATGAAGGAACGCTTCGGGCTGACAAAAGGAAAGCAAGGGTATCAAACCTTGACCATCCGGCATCAAAACATTCACTTCACCACAAAGTTACTAGGATTCAAGCTAACGTGGAAGTGTAGACCGAATGAAGTATCTGCGCTGATTGTTAGTATTGCTACGAACTGTGCCGAAGGCTACAGTTACAATTGGGCAGTGTACATTGCTAATGAGTTCCTTGAAGATGCCCGCGATGTGCAAGAGAAAGGTAGATCCTTTCATTACTCATGGTTGTTAGTGCTTATTGCACTGGTAGGATGGAAAGAACCTACCTAGGCACAGTTTGTTGATGTGCCTCCACACATTCCTGGCGCAGAAGATACGCATCTCTGTGGGTGTCGCAGGATAAAACCTTCCAGCAGATGACAAACTATGTGTTCGCCTTCTACGCAATGAATATTTCCTATGAGATCCCGAAGACATCGCGGCTGAGTAATGAGCTATTTTCTCAGTATTCAGGAGTGGCCAACTTCAGGGCTGACATGCATCATGTCTTCATCCAGGACCGCGCAGATAGCAAGCACAAATGGTCGAAGTTGCCATACGTGGTGAAGGAGGAATACATCCTCGCAGTAGTCAAGCAGTGGCCAGCTGAATGGATGAAGGACGTAGGAACAAGGCCAATCATACAAGTCCCCCCAGTGACAGATGTGGGCGCTGGTCCTAGTCAGACGCGGAAAAATGACCCACTCGAAGAAAGCAATGAACAAGATGAGTCGGAGCAGAGCAGAGATGACCAGGGTGGAGATGATGGAGCTGATGAAGAAGAAGAAGAATTGGTCAAAACCATTTCAGACCCCAATCGCCCAGATAAGCGCAAGTCTCCAGAAGTAGAGGAAGTGACGAAGCCTTCATCGAGAAAGAAAGCTAAGGCATCGAAGGGAAAGAATATTGTTGAAGAGCCCATTGTGATGATTGAAGATCTTGATCAGGCTCTGACAAAGTCTATAGAATTATTAACCAGCAAATGGTCAGAGTTTGTAGCTATTCACCTTGATGTGCTCACCGGCATAGCGCAGCAAATTGAAGAATTGAAGACGTTAGCAGAAATATCGGCAACTGGCGCTGCAGCAAGCAGTACCCCAGCAAGCGCAGTGCCAGATACTTGGCAATGGCCAGCCAGAAATAACAAAGGGCAAGTACCAAATTTCTCCCTCATTATAACTGACGCAGCATCTCGATCACAGATGAGTATGACAGTTGAGATAGATTACGCCAAGTTGTCTATGTCAGAGATGCATCTTTGTCAGTTGGAAATTATGACCGAGATCCAAGAACGCAACAGCTACTCACAGAGGCAGTTGGAAAATTCCATGAAGTAGAGTGAGAGCCTCGCAGCATAGTTGGAAGAAGCTAAGCAGAAGAAGAGGGAAGTAAAAAGCAAGCAAGCTACACTAGCGTGAGTATTGGAGGAGGCGTGTCGAAGTCTCCCTGACTTTGACATGTAGGCTGAAGAAGAACCAGAGCAGAGGCTATCCAAGCTAAAAGACTATGCACAACAGTCTCACAGCCTGACAGAAAATATGAAAGCATAGCATGAGGCTCAGATTGCGGAGCTTCAACTTCGCATTATTCCTGAGAGTCCACCTGAGGTCAGGGAACAACGTCCTAGAGATATTTCAGCCTCAACAACGAAGATCTCAGACCTAGTGAGTAGTGCATCAAAGCTGCTGGATGAAAGCATCGAGGCCTGGGAAAACTTAGAAGACAACCTAGAATTGGAAAATCTGCAAGAAACAATCAAGTAGCGATAGACAGAGTTGGATGCAGTCAAAGCAGAAATCAAAACATTTCCTCCTATGCAGAAGATGCGTAAAGTAAATCAAAGCAATCAGCTCCAGCAAGAAATCAAGGCATGCAAAAGGAAAGAAACACTGTTAGTGAGCTCTATGTAGCCTCTCATTAATGAGGCCCTGGTACTGAGCACTGCTGTGGACAACCAGCTCAAATTTTTGAAGGGATGTGATGCATTCACATAGGAGAAGGCCAGCGAAGCATCTGCAGCAGCATTGCAGGAGATGGTGGAGAAGGAGCAAGCAGCCGAAGATATCATGCGCAGCCTCAACAAGCAGTTCACTATCTTCGCCAACAAGATTCTCCCTCCAAAAAAGCAGCAGAGTGTCCTGGGATGGGACACTGGTGAGTCTTAGGGGCCTGTTGGGGCGTAGACCTTCAAGGTCCTTAATTTTGGCAACTCCACGGTTTTGGTCCGAAGCTTGTAAGTAGAGTTGTGACTCAAAATAGTCTTAGGGGTGTCGGGTTTGGGTCGAACCCCCTCTTTTTGTAAATAACCCATGGTTTAAACTCATGTTTTTTAAGCCCATGGTTTCAACACATGGTATTGTAATAGTGCACTAGTATAAATAGGCACTTATGTAAAGGAGAAAAGAGCTTTTCGAAGGTTTTTTTTTATGATAATTTGATGCAAAGAAGCTAAGGCCTATTCTTGGGTTTAAGGTTAAGTCACAACTATGTGCGTGGATGACCTCTGCAGCTGAGTGCACAGAGGGTTTTGTTAATGCTAAGTCCCAGCTGAGTGCATGGACGACCTCTGCAGCTAAGTGCGTAGAGGGTTTTGGAAGGAAAGTACTACAATTTAGTGTGCAATTTCAGGTTCATTGAGAAGATCTGCAGCTGAGTGCGCAGAGATCTGCAGCTGAGTGCACAGATCAGAACTGTGTTGTTGTAAAGAGTTGAATAAAAACGCAGTTCTGTGGACGTAGCCCCTACACTGGGGGTGAACCACATATATCTTGTGTTGTGGTGGTTCCTTTTTGTTTTTTTTGCTATTAAGTTTTATGCATGTGATAAGTAGGTGAATGATAAGTAAGATATATTGTTAAGTATTAACTTCACTGTGAATTCCTAGTTAAGGGTTAAGCAAGTAACTGTCTGTTTATGTAAACTGTGAAGCTAATTAAGTGACTGTCGAAGCTCTGTGTTGTATGATTAATATTTGTTAAGGATAAAGGTACATTAATATACCTCTTTTTCCTGTAGAAACCTGATTCTGCGGCACCCCATATATTTTTTGGGTGAGACTGCAACCTGTTCGCAGGTTGTTGCCGAAAGGGCCAACACTATGGGTCTTTTTGTTGGTTAAAATAATAGTATAAGAACTCGGGTATGCCCTAATTACCAACAAGACTTACAAAAGATAGAAATGGAGAAGAGGCAAAGTAAAAGAGAAGAGATAAGAGAGAAAGCTATAGCTATCCAAAGAAGAATGGCTTCTAGGGTGATAGAACACGAAGAAAATATGCCAGAGTCGGGTCATGACCTACAAGATGAGGGTGTTGATGGAGAGATATGATCAATGGATGAAGATTTGTGGATAGAGTAGCGAGAATATCTCCAACTTGAAATACCCCAGGAAGTAATACCTATGTCTCTGATAAATTTGAGTACCTGAATGCAGGTCATTGTCGAGGAAGACCTATGACTAAGAGTTGGTAAGTTAGGTATATGGATTCGACTAGATGACGAAGTAAATGATGACAATAATTTAGTGATCCATCGACTAGAGGAAGGAAATCGGATCACACTCAAGCATACCCTTCTAACCAAAGCATCCACTTACTCTACCTCTGACATGAAGGACCACCACCCCTACCAAACACAACTTTACAAAACACAGACTAGTCGGATTCAAGGGCACAATAGTGCAGTTGGACATCGATAGAAGAAGTTGAACCTGGATGAAAATTTATTGAAGACGAATCAACAAATAAAACATCCAACGTAAATGAAATTTCTATTGAGGCTAGCTATGAACAAAGAGTTACATGGAATATCCAACTACCCCCACCACCACCCCCACCATCACCACCTCCCGAAGAAGAAATTGATGACGACATGGGGCATGGTTTAGAAAGCATCCCTCTCTATGAGGGTGATGAAGATCACAGGCAACATTGGTTCATCTATGAATCAACATGGGAGGCTAATCAAGTTACAAGCAGAGAAATATAGATGGCGCAATTCATTGGTCCCTTACAAAAAAGGTAACTAACTTGGTATATGAAATATACCAAGAAAAAACCTCATGCGAATAAGGCAGAAATTAAACAACAGTTCTTATCCTTCTTCAAAACACCAGATGCCAAGCATATGGCAGCTAAAAAGTTGAAAAAAACTGTTTGGGACTATGACAAGCGATGGAAGGACCTATTGAGCAAATTAGACTATAACATTGATGAACAACTCTTAATTCAATGGTTTCTTACAGGACTTGTACAGAGGATCCGAAGACATATCAGTATGGACATGTTCAAATCATATGAAGATGCATTGACAAAAGCACTGCAAGTCGAAATGGATGATGATTATCCATCACACCTTGTCGAAAACTAGATCGAGGAACAATTGGAAATCATGGAAAAATATTGAAGGGAATTGAACCTCAAAGGTCAGGACATCTGGTGCTCAACCTACTCGACGACCGGACATACCAAAGACAACTATCAACATGAATTCAATCGACAAGATGTCTATTTTGTTCAAACAAAATGTTTCTGTGACATTGTTAGCTGGAATATTTCACCTTCTGTAGATAGTAAAGTGTTCCACTGGTCTAAATTGTTCAGATCCAAAAAACATGAAGGACAGAGGTTGAAGACTCTCCCTGGACGTCGTAGATGCCTGGAATGTGATGCTTCTATAGTAACCATGTGTACCTGCAAAAATATTAAACATGTAAACACATCGAAACTGCCAGAATATAATCTACTGATCCATGTTAGTGACTAAGGAATGTAACAACATACATGTGAAATAAAACAACAACAACATATGTGGGACATAAATCAACTTGCATTAATATAGAAATATGGAGAAGTTTACAACCATGCCTTAGTGTTGACATGAATCTCCATGAAACCAAGCACTCTCATCCCCATAAGCTCTGACTCTAGATCTGTATGCTCTCCAATGGCATGGGCCAAGTAATCAATCCAACAGCATAACAATACCTTAAGAGTTCTCCCCCTAAACCATGACCATGAGATTGTATTTATAGGGATTAATGGATAGGAATGGTTGATATATTTGTGGATGAGGTGGCCTCTAAGATCCTATGATGGGGGATCTCTAGCTCAACTGACCCACAATGATAGGGATAAGGGAGGACACGAGGCTTATCATATAGAAGCCTCGAGAAACTTCTCTTTTTCCCTTCTTACCTAGGGTACCGCATTTCTCCTTCAATGACAGAGTGGTTCTGGTAAGAAATGCTTATGGAGTAAAGGCCATAAGCGGTGGCACCGCTTGTTGATAACAAGGGATAGGTGGTGTGAACAAGGTACTACTCCTGGACAATAGGGGAAGCGCGATTCTGGGAATTTCTATGAAAGATTGATAATTAACATAGTTTTACACTCTAAGAGCTAGGATTCAGGGCAAGCAGGTATGTCAAGAGTCTTGTCACATGATGGTGATAGGATTTTGGTATAACATGATGCCCCCCAAAGCATGAGTCTTAGAGGGATATGATAAATGAGAGCTTTGAGAGAACAAGTCGTCACCACGAGGTGAAAATGTTGGCTCGATCGAAGCATGTCATCAAGTAGGCATCTGTAGTACATTAGTATGTTGAATCATAGACACAAGTAACCAAACTCGTGGTTGTAGACCAATACAAGGTAGATCCATGAGAGGAATAAACAAGCATGGCTACTAGAATATAGTTTAGATACATGTGATAGAGGACTCAAACTTGGACATATCTACCAGAAATACAATGTAGATCTATGTCATACAGACACAAATTTGAGCATAGCCACAACCATACAAATGTGGATCCATGCTATATATACAAAACTCCATCGCAACCTGGGGAAAAGGAATGAGCTCTTTAAACAAATAGCCAGGGTCTTCATCTCGTCTTCCACAAACTATGATTGTATCCATGTGAATACAATGATCTGAATTCGAACATGGTAGAAACCTTTTGATTACCAATCAATGATGTGAACCATTAACAAGTGCGAGGGATATCACCATTAATGTCAATGATTCCCAAGGTACCCTAGTACAATCTACTGAGTGTGAATAGATGTCCTGATGTCGAACACCTAGTCGATTCTATCGATCAAAGTTCAATGATGTGAACCCATGTCAAGAGTGAGAGAATCTATGATTAAGGCATACAGATCTCAAGGTACTAAATATTGTTTCTAAGACTATTTCCCGGATGATGAGCTAATGTCAATGGGAACAGTCTCGTCAAAGGAGGGCCATGATGAGTCCCACATCGATGAAATGAAACTCGAACATAGTTCTAGAATGATGTGAATGTAGTAACCATATGACTGACTCAAATATATTGACACAAAGACTGTGTAGACTGCAGAGGTAAAACTTCTTCAAATCCCCTTTGAACATCAGGTGGCACGACAAAAAGACTTGGCAGCATGACTAGACGGGACAGACACACAATGCGACAATGGCAAATGCATTCTTTTGAAAGACTCAAAGGAGTGACATGAATCATGAAAGTGGATCATCATGGAGATCAACTAAATACCCAATTGACTGACATGATGTGTAGACAAGTGCCATGTTCAAAGGTAACGTTGCAAAATGATTCCCTTCCCATTTTCCCCCATCATGATCGATGAGTGCCTCTTTTCTGTTTTATGAGTTCAAAGAGGGTAACAAACAATTGATATAGCTTGTCAAACGACAAGTCCAGACTCATATGTTTTACGAACCTGAGAGAGGAGGGGTTCCTTCCCAAAACGGGTCTTTCAATGTTTAATTTAATGAGTCCAATGAAAGAAAACTCGGTATCGTTCATGTTTAGAGAGTATGAACTAATACGGAGGAAGACTCCAAAGGGGTCCTTTATCATATGATTTAGTCTCTAAGGCCCGAAAAAGTGTATAATCATACCTTAGAGAACTCTTCTAATCATGATTGGCTAGAGTGTTCCTTTTTCGTAAATAGTCCTATCCAAATGGAAAAAGAGATAACCTACCATCGGACGGATGAATCTTCAAATAATTTAACGAGCGTGAAGAAGACAAGATCGCTCGATGATCTTTTTGTATTTAGGGAGCTTGAAAAGAGTTTAAAGAGAACTCCATGAGGTTTCTTTACACAATGTCATTTTTTACGAGCATGGAAAGAATCAGAAATGGACTCGACGATATTTTCGTGTTTAAGGAGCCTGAAAAAGAGGTTAAAAGAAGACTCCATAATGTTTCTTTACACAATGTCAATTTTTTACGAGCCTAGAAATATTTGAAAACAGACTCGGACCTTTGATACTAGGTTTAAAGAGCATGGTCAAAGTGTCATAATGAATGCTCATCGACCTTTTCTATTTTATGAAAGTGTGAAAAAGCCATAAACAAACTTTCAAATCTTCTTACCATAGTTCTCTTATCCGAGAATCGACTCAGAAACAAGTGTTAAATGCATTTATAACTAGCATTAACAGATTACGACAGATAAACTTTGACCTAAATATGATTTTATATCAAAACTATAGTATGTCAGACCCAAAAATGCCTATATAATTCATGTAAATAGTAAAAACTCAAATCATTTCACTATTTACCTCTAGCAAAGAGCACTTGGAGCGTTTTCTTAGCCATATCTTTCGCAGCTGACACCGGGAGTTTCCACCGTCCATTTTTAGCATCGTCAGTTGTAGGTAACAGCTAACACCCTATTCTTTCATTTCATAGTATTTATTTTGAGATTTGGTTGGGTTTTGGGCTCATATGGAAATCCTTGTATATGTCGGCTATCTGGGCAGACCCGGGTTTACTTTACTGTACCAACAATACCCCTAGCTCACTGGCCCTTTCGGCGACAGACTGCAGAGCGGCCTGAAGTCTCACCCGAAGTGATCTTAGATGTGGTGGCTGAAGACTAAGGTGTCTTCAACTGGGTTCTGTAGCATCCTGGGGACTCACGACTCTTCTTATCCAATGGGATCTCTCTCTCTTCAAGGGCTATCTCTCCTTCTAGCTGGTGCTCTCAGGGAGTGGACTCTTATCGCATCGCAGCTTCCTGGTGATCAGCAAACTTACCCTTCTACTCAGCTCCCTCCCTACGATAACTTACATCGCTGCTCCTCAGACGATGCGATATCACCTTTCTATTCTATAATACATCCTATAATGAGGCTGAATATGTGTATCGCTCTCAAGGTCCTATGACCTCCTTCCTGGTCTAATAAATCTATTAGTATTCACAAGGGTGTTTAAACCACTTACTTAAACTCTACCATTTAACACACTAACGTCAACTATATTGAACTTGTGGAACTCATATACCGGAGTCACTTTACGCTGTAACTGTCAACTATTATGAATCAAGCATTGGTAAACTCATACACAGGCTACTTGATACATTTAACTTGATTTTAACCTTCTATGCGCTATAACTGAAGCATAACATAAATGAATTCATCATTGATAAGCAACATTCATGTAACATATAACAGATAGCAAACAGGTAAAATGCAATCACATGAATAATCGCACAACACACGGGTTTTACGTGGTTCACTTCCAGGGGGGAAGCTATGTCCATGGGAACTGGTTTTTATCTTATAGCTTGAGAGGGTAAACACAGTTCCGCTGCAACCTATTATGCAGCTAGAGATCTTCTGGGAAACTCCACACACACAACCGGGAGCCCTTCTCTCTTAGATCTCTTCTCTTCTTATATTTCCTTCTTACAATATACTCTTTCTCTCTCTCTCTCTCTCTGAATCCCTAGAGATTGTTCAATCCCTATGGATTGTTACATCCATGCTCAAAGAGCCAGCTACTGGTTATAGTAAGATAACTACAGACTGAATAGTAGAACCAGAGCTTGACTTAAAGAACAACTAACTGACTAACTGTCTAACTGACTAATTGACCAACTGACTAATTGACTAACTGAATAATTGACCAACTGACTAATTGACCAAATTTTCACAATACAAAATACATTCTTATATAGGCGGCCTGAAGGTCTCTCCCTGTTACAACACTATGGGCCTTTCCCAATAGTAACCCAAAAACCCTAACTGTGACAGTCGGCGCATCTGTACTGTGGGATGCTGCTTTTAGTCACACCACAGCTTCCTGCAGTCTTCCATGCTTCCTGACACTGATCATGGGTATGGGAACTGCTTCCTCTACAGTCCTCTTCTGTCCTTTGTCTTCAATACCTCAGCCCGTTGCTCCTTTTCCTTTATGAGGGTAGCTGATCCCTCATGTCTTCGTCGCTGCCTTAAGTGCAGTGGTTGAGCTCTCTCTTCTCAACTGCTCGGATACTGTTTCCTTTGACTCTCTTCTTCCGATATAGCATCTTTTCCTGTAGCTGCGGGGCCCTACTCCAATAGTCCCCTAACACTTACTTGTGGCCCGTCCCTGAGCCGCTAAAAGCTGGTTTCTCTTGCTATAGCTTCTCCTTGGCTTCCTACGAAGTCCTTGTAAGTCTTTCCCAAAGTCCTACGACTTCTTTATCCATAACTTTGACACACTCTTGTGCTGTTTCAAGCATAGCTTGACTAATGATGGAGTCTTCTGTATACTTAGTTCGTAGGTCTCTCTTATCTTTCCTTCCCTCTTTGTCCGGGTTAGAACTTGTATCACGAGGAAAATATAAATCTGTATCTTCTAGCGTTCTCAAATATTTTATTCAGTCTGGATCCTTCCATATGGAAGCTATACAAACCATGAATTCCATTCCGAGAACAAGCCCTTGTCGGCATGCTGAAGCTCTGCTTGTCCGATTTGTTTTCCCCTTTTACTTTTCTTCTCAACAAATCGCTCCAGGTATTCATGCTGCATATGATCTTCATATTTCCATTTCTTTTCCGCTGCAACCGCTTGTTCTTCTCTTAGCTGATGAGATAGGTCATCTTCCTTCTCCCATTGCCTTCTATTTCTCATTTTTACTTTCTTCCTCTTTCCTTTTGTCGAGAGATTTCTTCTCATCATTCTTCTGCTCTGTTTTCTTATCTTCGGTGATCTTCTTGTCTTTCTTCTTTTCTGCTCTGGGCTGGACTCTTCTACTATCTGAGCTTGACTCCTCATCCTTGGTGGATGCCTGACCTGTGATGTACCTAATTTCACAACCCTAGGCAGCGTCTTCATAACAGATAGGAGGCCACCACATAGGAATCTTTGCACAATGTCTTCTAAATGTTCTGTCTCAGACAGAAATGACTCGGTGCAATGCCCTGAAGTGGCAATGGCTGCAAAATTGGGGAAAACCAGCACTCTGTAACAAAAGTATCTCTGCTTAGGAAAGACTCTTACAAATTTCTCTATACTCTCAGAAATCGCTAAAGTAACCCTTCTGGATGAATGATCTGTGTATTTATAACGAAGGTGATAATATTTGAAGCAACGGTCATTTAGCTAGACCCGTTGGTGGTATTAATTGCATGGACAAGGAAACACTCGTCGTCTCGATCCTCATTAATTGCTGAAAATCCGATCAAATTTCCCTTGAAACTTGCGTGCAGGTGCCGGTCTCGTCGAAGATTTATCAAATCTGGACAAATCATTATACTGTTTCCAAATCTAGGGCAACGTATAGTTGTCATATCTATATTAACTGCTTGTTAGAAGGCGAAGTGACTATCCCTCTGTCTCTGTTCAAAATCATCTACGTGGCACGAGGAACATCGCATTGCTACGATTCCACACCGCGTCATCTCAGACCAAAGTGTCGGCATGAACACCGCAACATTCAAAAACTCCGCAAGCATCCTATGACTTGTGCAACATACTCTTTTCTGATGCGATTCCTCATACTTAATTTTTTTTTTTTTGTGTAGACTACTTACCAGTGCGATGCCTCCTTTCAACTACACTGGACATCTGCACTTCATAAACTGTGTGAGTTAAGGCTGGGAGGTGGAGTGGCTATCACTATAAAGCTTAAGTCTACTGCCATTAATCAAAGTGGGAAGAATCTCCCCGTTTAGTTTACCGAGATGAACGACACCTCTTTTTGTAAATTGCTGAACCTGGTATGGCCCCAACCAACGCGTCTTGAACTTCCCCAGAAACTTAACAAACTTACTGTCATAGAGGAGCACGAAGTCTCCTGTCCAAAAAATCTTGCTTTTAATGTGCCTTTCATGCCAAGCTTTCTCTTGTTCCTTCTGTACTTTCTAATGAAATCCTGCAATGAATCTGTCTTCTTCTAAGGCAAGCAACTGCACTAGTCTTTCATTCATTGTGTCTGTATCAGCCATCCCAGTAATTTGAGCAAATATTAAACTGGGAATAATATATTCCATAGGCATAACAGCCTCTTGTCCATACACCAAGCTGAAAGGTGTGTGTCTTGTAAGTTTCTTTCATGTAGTCCTATAAGCCCATAATACAGCATTAAACCTGAGGTCCCAATCATTTCTTTGGCTGTTACAGATATTAGTAAGACTGTTTTCTAGAATCTTGTTAAAGGCCTCCACCGTACCATTAGCTTGAGGATGGTA
Source organism: Pseudotsuga menziesii (assembly GCA_001517045.1). NCBI lineage: Eukaryota > Viridiplantae > Streptophyta > Pinopsida > Pinales > Pinaceae > Pseudotsuga > Pseudotsuga menziesii. The sequence continues at coordinate 585,714 of LPNX011139903.1, forward strand.
GGGAGTTCTCTTATGGTGTTGGATCTGGAATTCCTCCATCAAGGCCTCAATAGTGTGGTTCAGAAAATGTGTGCCTTGATCACTCATCAAGATTACTGGACATCCAAATCTGCTTATGATGTTTTCAAAAATGAACTGTGCAGTTGTAGCAGCATCACAATTCCTTACTGCTTTTCCCTCTGCCCACCTGGTGAGGTACTCTGTTCCTGTGATGATGTATCTTGCACCAGTTCATTTTCCGGGTGGATCGATAGGACCCACGAAATTTATAGCCCACTTGTCAAATGTCTGTGGCGTAATCTGTGGTTGCAGCAGCATTTCATCTTTCTGTGAAGGTTTTCCTACCCTCTGGCAAATATCACAGCATCTGCAAAACTTCTTAGTGTCTTTATATAAAGTAGGCCACCATAATCCTGCAGCTAGGATTTTCTGAGCAGTCGGATTCCCTGCGGAATGACCTCCTGCGGCACCTGAATGTGCTTCTCTGATAATGGCCTCTTTCTCATGTGGCATAATGCATCTGCGCAAGACTTCATCTGGTCCTAACTTATATAAATGTCCTGCGATCAAAGTGAAGTCTGCTGCTTTCACAACTAACTGTTTCTTTTGCTGCTTAGTAAACTCAACAGGTGCCCACCCTGTAGTGAGAAAGTGAATAATATCAGCGTAATACTCATCTGTGACCTGGATAGAAAAAAATTGTGCATACGGCAAATTGTCCTCTAAATTACTTGGTTCTTCGCCTGAATCTATCTGTGACAGGTGATCAGGTCCGGCATTTAATTTTCCTAGTTTTATAATCATTTCAAAATCATACTCCTGAAATAAGAGTAACCATCTATAGATCCTTCCTCCTAATACTGGTTTATTGACCAAGTACTTTAAAGCGGAATGGTCAGTGAACATCTTGAATGGGGCACCCAATAGGTAGTTCCTGAACTTCTGTAGAGAATACACCATAGATGATTCTTCTCTTTTTGTAGTGGTGTAGTTATTTTCTACGGTATATAGCTTTCTGCTTGAGTACGCGATAGGGTGATCGATACCTCCTTCTCCTGGCTAGGTTAAGATGATCCCCATTGCGATGCCAGATGCATCCACATGTACATGAAATTGATGGTTCCAATCTAGGAATACTAAGATGGGTGCTGTAACCATATTCTCTTTAAGTGTGTCTAAACTTTGCTGACATTCCTCATTCCATAGGAATTTCACTTCTTTCTTTAACATCTTTTCCATAGGTGCTGTGATCTTTGCGTAGCCTTTGATGAATTTTATATAGTACTCGGTATGACTGAGCACTGTCCTCAATTGCTTGACTGAGTTGGGTGCTGGAAAATTAACAATGATGGCAATCTTTGCAGGATCTACCATCAATCCTTGTCTGCACACAATATGACCCAACAAAATACCAAATGGTGTACAAAATATACATTTCTTCAAGTTAAGAGAAATCTGATATTGCCTACATTTCTCTAACATGAGCCTTAAATCTCCTATATGATTCTCGATTAATCCAAATACAGTCCAGTCATCAAAATAGAATTCTAAGAATTTATGGATGTATTCCTTGAATACAGCAACTACTACTCTAGAAAAGATAGCGGGTGCATTTTTAAGACCAAAGGGCATTATCGTATACTGGAATGAGCCCCATTTTGTCGCAAAGGTGGTCTTATGTCGATCCTCTGAATGGATTCTGATTTGGTGATAGCCTTAAAATCCATCAGTGAAGGAGTAGACCTCCTGTCCTCCCACATTGTCTAAAACTTCATCAGTGAAAGGTGTCGGAAATGGGTCATGAAGTGATGCGTCGTTGAGTTTGCGCAATTCGACACAAATCCTGATTTATCCTTTGGTTTTCTTTTCCTGCACGACCATGGGACTAACCCATTTGCTCTATTCTACAGGTTCAATGATGCCTGCTGCTAGCATCTTATCAATTTCATCCTTAACTTTTTCTTTATAGCGATGATTCAATCTGTATGGACACTGCTTAACTGGCCTAGCATCCTCTTTCAATGGTATGCGCATTACTCCAAAATCTCCTACTATTCCCTTCATCTCTATGAACTTAGTGGGAAATAGATCCTGATAGTCATGTAAGAGATCTGCGATGTGTCCTGCTGTTTCATCATCCCAATAGTCTCCAATAGAGGCAAACTTAGGTTCTGTTTCTATGCCAATATTGATCTTTTTAATCTTGATAGGTTCTGTGATAGCGGGAATTTCTAGTTTCGGTCCATCAACATTGCGAGTTCCTTCTGACTCTGGAATGTTGACACTGCGAGGATTCTCATCCTCATCATCTGGTTCTTCTGTGAAATTGTAACACTCTAGCGCTTGTTCTAACTGGATGGCCCACTCAGGCTGAGCAGGCACTGATAGGGTACAGTCATCAAATACCTTAGTATTTATTACATCTAGAGCCTGATCAATGCTTGGATACTCAGATTCAAAAGTGAAAGTGAGTAGGAAGTTGTCTATCATAAGTGGCCATGTGACGGTTCCTCTGCGCAACTCTGTCTCAGTGTACCAATTCCTTGGAATTGTGTCTAAAGTGTGAATGAATAGGTGAACCCATTCATCCTGTGGAATGTTTCGACCAACTCTGTTCGCAAATCTGAATATGTGACCTAGGGTCACTTCCTCCTATGTATTTCTATTGTAAGTGCTCCTTATCACTAGAGAATATGATCACCATCAGTCTCTTAAGATCATCCCATGATGCGTTATGTTCTCTATGTGCATGCCACCATCTTGCGGGTGTGGCTTTTACTGCAAGGTCCATAGTTTCCATCCTCTGCTCATGAGGAATTTTCTACTCAAACTGCTGTAAAAAGTCATTGACATCCACTAAGCCATGAAACCATGGAATGTCAATGATCTTTGCGCCGATCCATCTCAGTGACTTAGTCATAAACACACATCTTCGAGCTGAGACTTCATAAATTCTATTCTGCCAATTTTCTAAACCAACCTCCGAATCTGATGCACATGAGCTATCGCATCGCCAACTGATATTTCCTTCTGTGGTGGGGTTGATGTAATCACTCTGATTAGTGGTCATCTGATAAAGGCTTTCCATGTTGCACACCTCCTCCTCTGCTCTGATAGGTTCAATGTAGTGAGGACCCTAGAAAGGATTGAATGGTGCGATGACCCGAATATGATTGTCCTCAAAGGTCATTTGTCTTTTCTTTAAGTTGATAACAGCCATGTTATCGATTGCCCAATCAATACCTAGTAAAGCTGGGTACAGTCTACTATCGCCAATGATTTCTATGACTTCAAAGTCTGGAAAGATGCAAAATCCATCAATATCAACTGGTACTTGTGGTAATCGACCTAGTTGTGATACCCTTTTCTGATTAGCTAGTCGCAGATGGATAGGTGATATGGCTAACTTAGGGCTACCCATCTGTTCCCATGTCTGCTTAGTCAGAACATTTACCTCTGATCCTAAATCTAGGATTACCTCATCCATTTCAAATTCTCCAATTTGCGCTGTGAGTCTCATCTCTCTTCTTGTTCTTGTATGGCCCATAATATTATGAATAGCCCATTGCACACCGTTCACAGAAGAAGACGGATGACACTGATCTATGATGCGCTGAAGCACTCCGATGCATTTCTCATTTCGTACAAGTTTCAAGCAGCTCTGCAGGAACGATTATACACTTCCTGTCAACTCATCCTCTCTGCACCTTCCTGATGTGGTAGCCTGCGGTATCTGCATAGGACTAATGCCACAAGGTGTTTGCTGTTGCGGTATGCCCCTACAAGGAAGTACCTGCGATCCTGATGCTGTAGGTTCAGTAAAGAAAGTTTTTGCTTGCTGAAACGTTTCTTTGTTCTTCTGCAGGTCGAATGGTGTTGATTTATTAGTTGCTTTGCGCACCCACTCCGAACCTATATTGTTTTTTGCATCCTATGATGTCCTACTAGTAGACACACCACTACGAGTCACTATATTGACTCTTAGTTCTGGCTCTTTCTGCTTAGCAGCAATAAGCTGAATGTTCTAGTTTACTACTAGCTTAGGATCCCTAATCTTGGCTATCAAGATCGGACACTCTTCTATAGGGTGATCATAGGACTTGCAATATTTACATGTTGTACTAGGGTTCTGATAGTCCCTAGCATAATGTCCTACAACTCCACAATTGTAACAAGTAATCGATCCACGGCCATGGCCAAAGCCTCTGAATCTTCCACCATGGCCATCATGAGCCAGTTCATGCTGTGGTCCTGCTACTAGACCTGCTATTTCTGTCTAGAATCTGTACAAGTCATGTTTTCTCTCAATCATGAGATCATAAGCTCAACAATTATGTTCATCATGACCGACTGACTTACAGAAGTTACAATATAAGTTCTTAGGGGTTTGTACATACTTCTTATGTAAAGGGAATTCTTGTGGTATATGCCCTCTTGTTTTGCAGAGTTCACACCATGGCCCTTGGGTCTGTATTAAGGGGTTCGGAGCCCCACTTGCTAAATATTCAACAAATACTGGACAGTTATCTTTAGTATGTCCCTGTCCTTTACACTTTATACACCATAGTTCTTGTGCAATCTCTCTCCCTTTCTTAATCTCATGTAGCTGTAACATGAGATTGGCTAACTGGTTCTGTAGGTTTGTCATACCTGTACTAGTCTTGGCTAGAGGTGAAGCCTCTAGTTTCATTGCCATCTCCAATGCTTCATCCTGCTTATGAAGTCTCTGTTGCATGAGGGTAAGTCTAATATGCGGGAGCAGTGCTGCGATGAACCATTCCTTATGCCGCTCCGGTGCAAACTCAAAGCTGACCTGGTCTATAAGAGCTTTGAATTTCTGATCAAAGTCCCATACTGAATCTGTAGGTGACTGTTTAATGTCTTTAAGCTCTGTGATACACTATGAATCAGACTTATGTTTCTTGAATTCTTTGATCATGGCAGTCCTGACTTGTATGAGCGTTCTGGGCTGCGCTGCTGTATACTTCATATACCATGTTAAGGCTCTTTCTCTAAGTGTAGTGGCCAACTGGACAAGTTTAGTATTATCATCTTGAATCTGTTTAATGGTCCATATGGCTTCACATAGGAACCAATGTTTTTCCGGGTCTTCTGCCCCTGTACCCTTAAAGGTAGGTAACTTCATGTCGTCCCCCATTATGTTTCTACGTGGTGGAATCTAATTTGCTGTGTTACTACCACTTGGTGGTGTAACAGTAGTGTGTACTGTGTGTGAACTACTAGATGTAGTTCCTACAGGATTGCTCTGAGTCTCGGTCGTTTTCTGTGGGGTATAAGGGTGGTAAGGGATACCCCCTACTGGTCTTTCTATGTCACTTTGGCTCTGTTCTCTAGTATGGTATGAACTGTCTTCCATGAAGGAAGAGCTGAAATCTACTTTATATTTCTTACCACTACGTGTACATCCAATTTCATCAAAATCACTCTCAAACTCTTGTGACATTACACTTACTGAACTTATGCATCTGAGAACATATCCATTACTCCTTTTTCATGTAATAACATCCTAATAGACGAATTTAAAGAGTTCAAGTACTTACTGCGATATCCTTTGAAGAAGTACCTCTCGGCTTCACTGAAACTTTTTCTTTGATCAACTGCAAACTCGGTAATAAAGCCTTCCAGCAAACTTGCAAGCCAGAATTCTACGGCCCATGAAATGGGATTGTCTATGCTCCTCACGGTCTGAATCAGCTCCGGTGTCCAAACAATGTTTCTTTTCTTCTTGAATATATTCTAATCAGTCAACTTTGATAACCAGTCGTACAGCTCGTTTGCATAGGTCGCAAAAAATATCTCATGCAAATCTATGAAGATATGTTTTTGTAACCAGTCCTCTGTACTGAGCCTAGGACTCTTGTTTTCTATTGCAGCAAATTCTCTTTCCTTAGACCCAACCCACTGGTTGAGTTCTTCTTTAGTAGGATGCCAACAGAACATTAGCTCTTCAATTTTTTCAAAGCCAGCAATGGAACAATTTGTTGGCTATCTAGGTAGACCCGGGTTTACTTTACTGTACCAACAATACCCTTAGCTCACTGGCCCTTTCGGCGACAGACCGCAGAGTGGCCTGAAGTCTCACCCGAAGTGATCTTAGATGGGGTGGCTGAAGACTTAGGTGTCTTCAACTGGGTTCTGTAGCATCCTAGGGACTCGCGACTCTTCTTAGCCAGCGGGATCTCTCTCTCTGCAAGGGAGATCTCTCCTTCTAGCTGGCGCTCTCAGGGAGTGGACTCTTATCGCATCGCAAGCTGTGATGCACAAACTTATCCTTCTACTCAGCTCCCTCCCTGTGATAAATTACACCGCTGCTCCTCACATGATGCGATAGCACCTTTCTATGCTATAATACATCCTATAATGAGGCTCAATATGTGTATCACTCTCAAGGTCCTGCAACCTCCTTCCTGGTCTAATAACTCTGTTAGTCTTCACAAGGGTGTTTAAACCACTTACTTAAAATCTACCGCTTAACACACTAACATCAACTATACTAAACTCGCGGAAATCATATAACGGAGTCACTTTACGCTATAACTGTCAATTATTATGAATCAAGCATTGGTAAACTCATACACAGGCTACTTGATACATTTAACTTGATTTTATGCTTCTATGCACTATAACTGAAGCATAACATAAATGCATGCATCACTGATAAGCAACATTCATGTAACATATAACAGATAGCAAACAGGTAAAACACAATCACATGAACAGTCGCACAACACATGGGTTTTACGGGGTTCACTTCCAAGGGGGAAGCTACGTCCACGGGAACTAGTTTTTATCTTATAGCTTGAGAGGGTAAACACACTTTTGCTGCAACCTATTATGCAGCTAGAGATATTCTGGGAAACTCCACACACACAACCGGGAGCCCTTCTCTCTTAGATCTCTTCTCTTCTTATATTTCCTTCTTACAATATACTCTCTCTCTCTCTCTCTCTCTCAATCCCTGTAGATTGTTACATTCATGCTCAAAGAGCCAGCTACTGGTTACAGTAAGATAACTACAGACTGAATAGCAGAACCAGAGCTTGACTCAAAGAACAGCTAACTGACTAACTGTCTAACTGACTAATTAACCAACTGACTAATTGACCAACTGACTAATTGACCAATTGACTAATTGACCAACTTTTCACAAATACATTCTTATATAGGCGGCCCGAAGGTCTCGCTATGTTACAACACTGTGGGCCTTTTCCAACAGTAACCCAAAAACCCTAACTGTGACAGTTGGCACATCTGTACTGTGGGCTGCCACTTTCCGTCACACCACAGCTTCCTACAGTCTTCCACGCTTCCCGGTGCTGATCGTGGGTATGGGCACCACTTCCTCTACATTCCTCTTCTATCCTTTCTCTTCAATACCTCGGTCCATTGCTCCTTTTCCTTTATGAGGGTAGATGAGCCCTCCTATCTTCGCCGTTGCCTTAAGTGCAGTAGTTGAGCTCTCTCTTCTCGGCCGCTTGGGTACTATTTCCTTTGACTCTCTTCTTCTGATATAGCAGCTTTTCCTGTAGCTGTGGGGCCCTACTCCAACACCCTAAAACCTTAAAAGCAGGCATCGCGGCTACCCCTTGCAGGATACGTGGTACCACTAGAGAACCGCACTAATAACATAGTGAATAGGCAGTGCCACTGCCTATCTCCAATGGTGCATAGGAGGTGTCGGCCTGAGCCATAATAAGCCATTCTTTTGATTTTTAATGATTAGGAATGATTCTAATGCATGCCATTATTATTTTTGAGAGGTCTTGGTTGCTCAAAATATGGTGATATGGAAAGAAAGAACACATGACAATGATGATTCCTTTGCAAAGAGAAATGCGGGTTGTATTGCCACATTACAGGACTATGGGCTCCTGAATTTATTTCGGACCCCAAGCATGGTGTCACACGAGTGGTTACTAGAACACATACTGCGGATGTGGAATCCAAAGCAGCAGTATTTCGAGGTTGGGGCCCATATACTTACAGTGGAGGTAGAGGATATCTACTTCCTGACTGGTCTCTCAAGGCGAGGTGCCCCCATCTCACTGACAGGTTCCCATGGAGGGGATGTGACCACTCGAGAGCTTATAGATCGTCACTGTGCACTAGGGACGAGCACATTGGGGAAGAAGATCCCCATCAAAGCTGTGATGGATGGGCCTCTACGAACTGTCCTATTTACTATGTAGAGGGTGGCCGAGAGTCAGGGTGTGCACCATGATTCTAGGGCACACATGTTGTATGACATAGAGGCCATGGCACCCATGGTGTTCAACTGGGTGGAAGGCATGCTTCCAGTCTTCAAAGATCAGCTAACTAAGTGTCGGAAGGGAGAGCTAAAGTAGTTTGGATTTGGCTCCATTTTAGCATGCTTCTTCTTTGAGTGGGTTCCACAGATGAAACCTCAGGTGGTCTTCCGAATTCTGAGAACACAAGACCCATGTATGTTGAGGTGGGTCCAGGTCATGGCTCGTACAAGAGCAGGTAGGGGAAGGGTTAAGTTTGGTGATCCATTCTTCAGATGGCTCTAGGATCAGATCCTCATGGTTGAGGATTACGCTTACGTAGGTATGGACTTCACCGGAGATCCTGACCTACCACTCCCACCTAGAAGTCAGTGGGGCGATATCCGTAAGAAGCAAGAAAAACTAAAATGGATGAAATGTTTTTATGTTTTTTAATGTTTTATATTTTTTATGTTAAGTGATGAGACGTGTATATTCTCATGTAGACATGGGAGAAACATGACCTGGAGGAGCATCTCCATTGGATAGGTGAGTTGGAGCCTGCTTTGTACCACGAGGTGATGATATCACCAGGGAGCTAGAGGAGAACCTGGAGAGGTTGACCTTGGATATCCTAGATGCTGACATTGATGACCTCCCGATGAGATATCAGAGATCCACAGTGGGAGTACCCATTCGATTCAGTAGGCGGCTATGTAGGGTAGCACGAACAGTGATGTGCTATCACGAGCACCACTAGTGTATGAGATATGTACTAAAAGCTGACAGCTTCAGGATTTTATATGATGATTTTTCCTAAAATCCTACGTGCTTCAGATGAGGTCTCGAGACCTATTTTTGTAAACTTTTTCGTGTATATATATATATATATACAAACTTTTACACGTTGTTTATATGTTTCAAATTGAAAATGCATTTTCTATGAGTTTTATGTGTCTTTGAATGTTTATTTACAATGCACCATGTTTGATTTGATGTCATGAATGGGAAATATGACAATCTAGGATGTAACTAGCTAATGAGTCAATGACTACATTATGTTCCCTAGGGATATGCCTATAAGTAATGGTTTCAAATGATCTTTCTAGAAAATGTACTCTCTAGAAGAGGCAGAGGAGCACCGGGTTTCTAATGGTGTATACATGGTTTAAATTACAAACCATGAGTTGTGAGTCCATCAAGACTACTAGATCATGAACATACTGGGAGGAATCTTCAGTGAGAAGACCGATGACTGCTTCATACTCGGCGATGTTATTAGTAGCGGGACCTATACAAACCGCTCCTGAACTGACCAAATATTTGGCTGGGGAATAGAGGACCCAAGAAGCCGAGGAAAGATTCAAGGTGTGGTGGCATGCACCATCAGCAAAGCCGTAGAAAGCCATCTGCATGACCAAAACATGCTATAAACAGATGCGGACACTAAACTCAAAACCATCTTGAAAATACTAAAAGCACACTGAAAGTCAATCAATATACATATATACAAGATACTATCCAAGATAGACCTATGCATAGTACCTTTTCAGGTACAACCTATTGCAAGGTTGCCCCAAAGGGATTCCATCATAATCATTGAGCTCATAAGCTCCTTTCTCTAACATCTTAGAAATAACGAAAGGTTCGTACCACATGGACTTGAACTTACCCTTCCCTAGTTTGTCATATCTCTGATCATAAGTCAAGACTAGGTCACCCTCATTAAAGACACGAGGTTGGATGGATTTATCATACTGCACCTTGACGCATTTCTTATGTGCCTCATTAGCCAAGGAAGCATCTCTTCGAGTCTTGTCAAGGTTACTCAAGTACAAAAATATTTCTTCCTCTGCGAAAGTGTCTGGGAGAAGTTCGACGGCAAGTTGTAAAGATGGAATCTGACATTGGATCGGTAAGACAGCTTCAAGTCCATAGACAAGTTGGAATGGTGTGAAACCAGTGGTTCTTTTTACAGAATTCCAATAAGCCCAAAGAGCAGAGAAAATAACATGGTTCCAGTTGGATTTATGATCTCCAACCATCCGACGAAGCATAGTTTTCAAAACTTTGTTAATGGCCTCTACCTGACCATTAGCTTGTGGTTAATATGGCATAGATTTTTCATGGCAAAAACCTAGATTGGCACTCAGTTCCTCCATCATTTGATTACAGAAATGAGATCCATGATCAGTAACGATGGACTACGGAACTCCAAATCTAGCTATGATATGATTAAACAAGAAGAGAGTGGCAATCTTACCATCTTCTGCATATGTAGGCATGGGCTCAGCCCATTATTTGAAATAATCCACGGCTATGATGATGTAACCATGCCCCCCAGCTGAGGTAGGCTTATAATGCATGAGGTCAATCCCCCATTTGGCGAATGGGCCAATGACAGTAACGGGGTGTAGTGGAGCATGATGGGTTCACTTTTTAGGATAAAAGTGTTGACAAGGTGGGAATTTCTTAATAGCCTCATGGCAGTCTTTGAAGATAGAAGGCCAGAAATAGCTAGCGCAAAGGATTTTTTGGGCTATAGCCATCCCAGATAAATGACCCCCACATTCTCTAGAGTGGAAATCATTCAACACATGTTCAGCCTCCTCATGGGTGAGGCATCATCGGAGAATAGGGTCAATCCCATGTATATACAAAGTATCATTTAGGATGAGATAGTATTTCGCATGGTGACATATATGATGAAGATCATCATGGGATAAATGTGGCTGAAATTGTTGTGTTTGGAGATAAATGAGAAAATATCCATACCAAGGATCAGTAGTGCTAATCAAGAACAGGAATTCATATGGAAATGAATCACTAGGCTCAAATTCCATCAAAGCACAGGGAAGATCACACATAAGCTCAGCAAAGACCAAGGATTTCTTTGATGTAGCCTTGGCAAACTCCAAATCAAACTTCTGAAGGATGACTATCCAACAGGAGTACTTTCCCCCAAGCACCTGATGAGTCAAGATGTAATACATCGGGTTCTGGTCTGTCAATATGGTGGTAGTGAAGTGCAAGATGTAGTGACGAAACGTTTGTACAATAATGACTGTGGCCAATGCTAACTTTTCCACACATGAATAACGAGTTTCAGAATCCATAATATTCTTACCGTCGTAATAAATCACGTGCTCCTGACCATGGAGATTGTCCTACACTAAAACCATGGCGATGGTAGTAGTGGAGGCAGTAATATACAAGAGAAAGTCCTTTAAATAATCTGGGGCCTGAATCACGGGTGAATGAGTTAGAGCGTGCTTAAGATTATCAAAGGTGCGTTCATCTTGGTCATCCCAGAAGAATGGAGTGTTCTTCTTGAGGAGATGCATATAACCATGTGTTTTCTCTGGGAAATTGCACATGAAACAATGGAGGAAGTTTTCCTTCCCTTACAAACTTTGGAGTTCAAGGAGATTAGTTGGGGCTGACAGATCTAAAATGGCAGCAATTTTCAAAGGATCGATACAGATGCCATCTTTGGATACCACAAAACCTAGTAGACATCCCGTCTCAATGAAAAAAACACATTTATGCGGATTGAGCCATATATTATAATGACGGCATCTCAGGAATATGTCTCTAAGATGACCAGGGTGGTCCTCCCGTTGTTGTGAATGAGCAGGGAGGTCATCAAGGTACAGTTCAACAATATGTTTAATATCATGAAACGCATAGGACATCACACGCTGGAATGTGGCTCTAGAATTTTTCAAGCCAAAAGGTAACTTATTATATGCAAAGGTTCCCCATGGGAAAATGAATTCCTTCTTATGCTGATCGGAGGGTAATATCTCAATCTGATTGTAGCTAGAGAAGCCATCCATGAATGAAAAGAGGACACTTCCAGCATAGTTGTCGATAATTTGATCGATATGTAGTGCAAGAAAGTTGTCCTTGGGACAAGATTTATTCATATCCCTAAAGTCGATCCAGACTCCAATGGTGCCTTGCTTTTTATTGACAGGGACAACGTTCGATACCCATTCCGTCAGGGGTATAGGATAAATAAACCCATCTTTGAGAAGTTTCTCAATTTTAGCTTTAATAGCTGTGGCCTTTCGAGGATGGACTTGCCTTAGTTTTTTCCTGACAGGTTTGGCCATGGGATAGGTTTTAATCTCATGGACCACGATGGATGGGTCAATCCCCGGCATCTCTTCATAGGACTAGGAAAAAATATCATGGAATTCTTTAAAAAGGGCCTTGTAAGCTTCGAATTCATCTGCCGAGTAGTTCTGCCCAACATGAATGTGCTCAATAGTATCAGGCTTGGCTGATATGTAAATTGAGTTTTTCTGAGTAATGTTGCAAAGGTTTCCTTCAGAATCTGTATCTTGCAACAATATAGGACTTTGGTGTATGTTGACAATATCAGTAGGAAACAAGGATGCAAAATCATGGCTACCTGAACTGGTGTTAGGGAGGAACATGGATCTATGATGGTGATCCTCCCAAACAGACTCATCCGTATTCATGATCTCCATAATGGACTCATCGGAAGGAAAAGTCTCAGAGAGATAATCTAGAACAGGAAGAGAAGGTTCTAACTAGTACGGTAAATGGTAAGGATCCGAAGCCACAAGATGAAGGTCATGAGTGTGATCATCGAAAAAGGTTTGAATGGTGTCATACATAGCTTCATTTGGACTCAACAAGGTGGACTCAACAACTATTTTACCCTTAGGCTCGTAATCAAATGAGGCGATCATATGGACTATCACGGTATCTGTGCTAGGAGGAGTGGATGGAAAAACCCCCATAAGGGATGAATCATTCAACATTCCTACCCCAATCAACTGGCCCAGGTGGAGGGGACTGGCCTAACATGGGGATTTTATTAGCTGTGGAGGTAGTAACATCTAGTGTGCAAAAATCAAGCTGATCAATAGTAACAATTCTCCCTAGATGCAGAAATTGGACTGTTCAAAAAACTGTTGAGGTGACAGCAGTCATGGCATAGAACCAATTTCTTCCTAGATGGAGGTTGTAATCTAAAGTGGCATCTACCACTTCTACTTGAATGGAAATAGTTTTTCCCCTCAGCTTGACCACTAGGGCTGATATGAAACCATGGGGTTGGAAACCCCATCCGTCAATGGCCTTGAGGGTCGTAGGTGATGTTACAAGCTCGGGGGAGCCAAGGGCTTTCCAACAAGATAGAGAAAAAACCGAGTTCAAAGCTCCTTCATCTAGGATTGTTCGAAAAACTTTCTTTTCAACTAATTTTGTAATGACCTGAAAAGCAAGTTTATGCAGTAATCTAGACTTATAGTTCTCAACATTGAAATGAATCAAGTTAGCGTTATCTGGGTCTAAAGCTCCTAATGCTGTCAACAAGTTTTTACACTGTGTAGGGTAACTTTGGAACACTTCTAAGGTAGACATTGCACAAGGTGCCTAAGCGAGATCTTCAACCACATTATAAAATTGAGCAGCTCGGGCATTGGGATTAAATACTGCCTTCTGAATAGTACTCTTGGGTGGACGCAAAATCATGTCGAGAGTAGGCTTCTCGATAGATAAGGGGACATTAGACGAGGATTTCGGAGAACTAGTAGGGGGAGATTTCTCTGAAGAAGAATGATCTTCTTTCTTATATGTGGGTTTGTCATAATTCTGACTTTGATTTTGCAAATTGATGGTATTTGAGGACATCATACTGATTTTTTTTTTATGAACTAGAGTTACCCTAATTAGACATGCAATTTATCAGTTGTTGTTGAGAGGGAGAAGGATCTGTAAGTACTGCGGGTGCAAGATTAGACTTTAGAAACTGGGAGATTTCTTCCCGACGAGGACACTCCTTTAAAAACTGGTCACCTCTGCATAGCAGACAGGGATATTTTTCCTTATGTTTCCCTTTATCATTATCACTGTTGGTTGGTCTAGGAGTCTCTTGTTGGTTTCTGGTTTTTTTATTTCTATTTTTACCTTTCTTTTTATTATTACCCGAGGTTTGAGTACTTTGAATAGAGTTGACCTCGATGGAAACCTTAGGAGTCAAAGGCGTAGGGGTGGTAGTTTGGGGTTGCTTGGTAGGTTTCACTGTGGACGGGGACTGGATTGAACCAACAATCCCATCAACAGGTGCCTTTGCTGATTGCTTGGAAGGATCAGTGTTGGGGCGAGGAGCTTGAGGAATCAAGTCATAGAGAGTTCCAGAATGGGAATAAACCAAGTCTAGGTACTGAGCCCGACTAATAGCCTTCTCTTTAGTAATGACACCACCCATAGCCACATCTCAGGCAATAAGAGGAAACAAGGATTTGCTAAACCAATCAGCTAATAACTGATCCAGAATAGGGGCCTTAATAAGCCTTCTCCACCTTCTTCACTAATGAATATGATCAAATATGTGGGTGGAGGTGTTCTGTTGCAGAGAAGTTAAAAGATTAGTGTCTGTTTCATAACGAATAGGGAGCTAAAAGTGTGTGAGAAACACGATTGCCAAGGAGCCAAAATCCACAAACGAATGTTGTGGGAGTTCAATGTACCACTTTCCAGTCGTACCGTCAAAGTTCGCTGAAAGGGTCATAACTGAATGGAGTCATCCATGAGGGAGTTTGAAGAACACCAAAAATGGAATGTCATAACATGGTTCTATGGATCGTCTCCCTACTTCCCATCGAAATTTGGGATATCCGATGGTAACTTTACCGGAATGAGAGGCCACGAGGGATTGTGTTGAATGGGGTCATTAATCAACTTGGACAAGTTAGGTAAGTCCAAAGTTTATAGGAATGGTAACTTTCAGTTCGGTTGTGCATACTGGTAATATTGATATGGAATATAATTACTAGTAGGACCATAAGTTGACTGAAAAACAGGTTTCTATGAAGAAGAACTACCGGAATATCCTCCCGTAGGGGGTTGATTTTTGGGATTAGGACCGCTAGGGCCACTGGGGACTCTAGGAGGAGGACCACCACGGTCACCGAGACCATCAGGACCACCGGGACCACTAGGACCACCAAGACCACCAGGACCACTAGGAGGCAGACCACCAAACCCTCCAGAGACACCAGGAGGTAAACCTATAGAGCCTTCGGAACTACTAGGCGGAAGGCCACCAGACCTTCCAGAGACACCAGGAGGTAAACCTCTAGAGCCTCCGGAACTACTAGGCGGAGGGCCACCAGACCCTCTAGAGCCATATGGAGGAAATCCACCAGGCCCCCAAGGACCACTAGGACCACTAGGACCAAAAGGAGGAAAGTTGCCAGATCCTCCGGGACCATTAGGCCCCCCAGGGGGAGGACCTCCATAAGGTGGTCCTCCAGCACCTCCCAAAATATGTATAGGTATCCTTCCCATAGCTGGCATATAAGAATAGTTAGGTTTCCCCCTGTTATCTCCCAAAATAAAATAAATTCATTTTTGATAGTATGAAGAATTTAAATGATGCAATGAAGGATATCAAGATCACTAACAATTTTGAAGACCTCTATTTTTTATGCAAATTTCACAAAGTTGTAGCTTCAGTGGCTTGGGAGAGGACCAGAACATCTCATTATCCACTGAAGGATGGAAGATCAATAACAGGTGGAAGACCCCTTTGGCAGTTAGACAGATTGCTAAACTTGTTACTTCCATCGAAACATTTTTAAACAATGATCAGAGCTTGAAAACATAAACCGTTGGCAAGTTAGTCCACTATGGCACCAAAATGGCGGAGGAAAAATGGACAAGGCCTTCGATCAATCAATAGAAATCATTGGCGATCGGAAGGACTAAAGACAAAGGATCAGCGAGTTATTCCACTACAGTGCCAAAATGACAGAAGACTTACAAACTACGGCTTCCACGAGAAGAGGAAATCATTGGCGATCGGAAGGACTAAAGACAACGAATCGATGAATTAGTCCTCTACGGAGCCACAACTGTGGAAGAAAGATAAACTACGGGTTCCGAAACAATATAGACTCATCGGAAATCAGAGGTTTTAAAGACAACAGATCAGTGAGATAAATCTGAAGAGTTTTCGCAGTGTCAGCGTCGAAACTTGAAGACACTAATCCTCCGCACAATAGTCCACTAGGGTGCTGAAACGATGGGAAATCAACTGACTACAGGTTCCACCACAACATAAAAACTTCAGCGATCGGAGGTTCAAGGGACTAACGTTCGGTGAGCTAGTTCCCTAAGGAGATGCAACGGCGGAAGAAAGATAGACTAAGGCATCTGATCAATCAACAGAAAATCATTTCGATAGCGCATAACAGAAAAACACTGTCAATCAGAGGAACTGAAAACTATGCGTTGGAGATTGAAAACATAAACCCTCAGTGAGACAGTCTGCTAAGGGGCCGCAACAGTGGAAGAAAGATAGACAAAGGCATCTGATCGATGACAAGAATCATTTTGATAGCGCAACAATAAGAGATCATCGGCGATCGGAAGACATACAGAATACTGAACGACGATTTTACAACAAAGCATCTCCACAGTATTGGCAGCATAGGGGACTAAAAGCTCCAATTTTAACTTCTACCGACCTTCGATAGCGATAAAGCCCAATCGTCGATAGTCAAGCATATGAGGTTTTATTTGGTTCGTTTAACCTCCGAAATTGTGGCCATGTTCAGATAAAAGGATCCGATACATTATTTATTACCGCTCTCGATTACTGACAAGCTAAGGATGGAGCGCACCAGCGTTGAGGTTCAGAGTGTCGATAGGCTAAAGTAATAGCTTTCGATCATTGATGAAGAAGTAGTCATGATGCTGGTGATCTAAGGAGCCTAAGCTGCGGAAACATTCAAACATGGGGCATCGATGGCATAGAAGACAAAGCTTCCGATCAGCAACCACGATGGTAAGTTGTGGAAACATTGGGACTTGGAGCACTGAAACAGCAGAAATACTGAGATTTGGAGCACTGATGAGCTAAAGGAAAAATCTTCTGATTGGCGACTGTGGCAGCAAAGTAGAAGATTTACGGGTGGATTGAACAAGACTGGGCACTTCAGTTAAACGCTAATACACTGACTGTTGACGGCAATTTCACAGTGAACCAGTAGTGGGAATGATCAGCGACCACTTCAATCATTAAGGACCACTCAGTGAACTAGATATTCATAGAAGATTAACAAACAATTAGCAAGGGTTTAAATCCCTAATCTGAAAAAACTATTTCTTTCAATTATTTTTTGTGTAAACAGATCGGATTTGCAGGATCTGTAAGTTTTATAAAAGGCTATAAAGCCCATGATTATTTTATTAATAAAGTTTCAACTTTGGGGATTTGCAATCTTGTTCTATTATCAAGCATTTCATCTGGTTTATTTGAAATACAAGCTCTTTCATTGTAATTTGTTCAGCCATCTTCTTTATCATTACTGTACTTACGCCTGAATGTGCATTTAGGTGATTTCAAGTTGATTAATAGCCAATAGCTGTCATCCTATTGGTGATTTTATGAGATTTGATTGATAATTACCATCCTTTTCAGTATTTAGACATTTGTATGCATGTGTTATGCATGTGAGTCTGCTAGCCTGGTGGGTTCTCCATTCCTACACCTTTTCGTCAAACTACTGAGCAAGTTGTAACTAAAATACTTGTGATTGAGTGAGCTTCATGCACGTCTTGAGAGTGAGAGGTTATGTAGGTTATCCAGCTTGATCCATATCAGAAAACCCCAAAATATTTTAAGTTACCAGGCATCCTCAAGCTATAACCTAGAGGAGTTTCCTCGAGTGATAACAAAGTGGCGCTGTTGCCGGGGAAAGGATATTGAAGCTCAGCTTCCCTGGGAGACAACATAGATCCATGCTTTGATGATAGACAAGGCTTGGAAATTATTACGGTTGTAATCATCTAGCCGGTGAATCCATTGATAAAAGGTGGCTTCAAGAAGACTCAGTACCAGAGAAAACCCAAAGGGGCCACCAGCAACACCCGTTTCAGATCTAGAAGAAATCTTGAGGAAAGCTAGGGCTTTACTAAGACAGACTAGTAGTGCTGCACAAAATGCTACATCAGGTATTTCAAGAAATCTTTTTGTTGTTATTTCTTCTGCTGAAACTCTAAATTCCCAGGTATTTTTAGATACATCTGTAAAACCTAGGGCTTGGGCAACTTCAAGCACTGCTGCTTGTGAATATCCAATCCCTGGTAACTCCACTGGGATAAGTATACCATGGCCTTCTCAACAAATATCCTCATCAGTGCTGCCTTCAACATCCCTCTCCATACCCATTTTCAATATGGCTACCCCTCAACTATCCAAAATGGAAAGGATCCTTGTAGCTAGGTATGCACCCCTAGTTTTTCCAAATCCTCTCGTAGCCATGCCTACCAAGGATTACCTCAAGTATATGCCTAAGTTTATAGGGGAAGGGGATTTCACTGCTGAAGAACATGTAGAGGATTTTATAGCTATGCTGAAAATATAAATATAGAACAAGAAGACATATGGACCAGAGTTTTTGTGCAAAGCCTAGATGGCCAGGCTAGAAAGTGGTTTAAGGAACTGCCTGTTGGGTCAGTGGCAAGCATAGAGGCCCTAGATGATGTTTTCCTAAAGCATTGGGCAGAGAGGAGAGACCACCTTTACTACATCACAGATTTCAGTAGCCTGAGAAGAGAAAATGGTGAGTTTATCTCCAACTTTACCAAAATATTCAACAACATGTACAGCAAGATCCCCACTGAGATTAAGCCCACCAGTACCTCAGCTATGATAACTTATGCAAATGCTTTTGAATCTGACTTTTTCCTACTTCTTAGAGAAAGGAGGTTTTCCTCCTTATCACTCATGCAGGATGTTTCCCTAGAGGTAGAGTCAAACATTCTAGCATCTCAAAAGCTCAAAGGGAAGGTAGATAGGAGAAAGCAACCAATAGACTATAGTGGGGCTTCGGCATCAGAGAACAAGATTGAAAAAATGACCAAACTTTTAGACAACCTGATTGTTGAAATGTATAAATTGAATGACCAAGGACATCTTCCAGTGAGGGGCAAGGGGCCAAGTGACTTTGCTCCTCGTAACCCAAATTTTGTTCCTTATAGAAGAGGAAACCCCCCTATTCAAATTCTCAAAAGGGAGAGAAATCAAGGGGAATACTAGAGGATAAGAGCTCCATTTAAAAATGTTGTATTGAAAGAAGAGCCAGAATTCATTGAAGAAGAAGGAGAAGCTGAAGACAATAGCCACTGCATGGAGGATGAGGTGGACTATTCTTTTCTGACCCAGGAAAAATATGAAGAAGCCCTGATTGATGAGCAGATCACTGAAGAGACTATCTATCAAGATGATGGTTAGGAAGGTTACCAACTGAGGTCTAGGTTGGTTGCTCCCCTTAAGAAGAATGTTTTACCTATCAAGCAGCTTGTTACACCTGCTAGAAATATTACGGTTTTACCAAAAAAAGTGGCTGTCCCATCCAAAGCATTACATGAACCAGCACCTTCAGCCACACCTGATCAAGTCCAACTCAAAGCTACAGCTCATGAGGTAAGGTTTCCAGAAAATCTGCATTATTCTTTCAACCTTGAGTCTAAAATTCAAAAATTGAAAATCCCTTTCCCTTTAATTGAGTTGATGAAGAATGATGCATTTAAAACCTCCATTCTCAATTCCCTTCAGCCCAAGGTGCACATTGACACTGAATTTGTGAACCTACAATATGACAATCCTGTTGTAACCATGGGCCCCATGATTGAAGACCTAAAGGACTCCTGCCCACCATTTTATATATCCTTGAACATCCATGATAAAATCCTCCATAACTGTCTCCTGGATTCAGGAGCCTCTCATAACCTAATGCCTAAGGCTATGATGGATGAAATCAGCCTTAGAATTACCAAGCCCTACCATGATTTATTTTCCTTTAACTCTAGGAAGGTTAAATGCTTGGGTCTCATCAAAGACCTCGCTATAAACCTAACAAAGATGCCTTCAAAAATCATAATGATGGACATCGTGGTGGCTGATATTCCTCCAAAATTCAGCCTCTTACTATCCCGGTCATGGAGCAAAAGATTGGGCGGCACCCTTTAGATGGATCTCACATATGCCACTATTCCCATGTTCAGAGGGGAGACTAAGAGACTATATAGGGAAAATCAGCTAGCGTACATTATAAGCAAGGAGAGCAGCTCAGTAAATCACCCCATCTACACTGTGGACACCAATTTTGGATCTTGAATCTTGCAAATAGATGATAATCAGCAGACATCAGTTCATCTCATTAAGCCCACCCATCCACAGCCTGAAGAAGTCAGAACATCGATCTTGACCATGTATTCCAATGGGGCTAGCACGTAAAACTCAGCAGGTGCAGGTATAGTCTTGATCTCCCAGTCTCAGGAAAACATTCATTTGTCTTACAAGCTCGACTTCAAGAGCACTAACAATGTAGCTGAATACGAATCCTTGCTGCTAGGAGTTAAAGTGGAAAAGGAGATGGGGATCATGTGCGTGAATATTTTTGGGGACGTCGACCTCATCATATAGCAGGTAAACAACACTTTTCAGATGAAAAATATCAGATTGAAGGCCTGCAGGGACAAGGTATGGAAACTCAGAGACTCCTTTATGTTTTTTGAACTGTCATATATTCCTAGGGATTTGAATCACCTGGCTGATTCCTTGGCTATCTCTGCAAGTCTGTTTTCTCCCCCTTTACCCCCTAGACTCAGCTATGATGTTCAAGTC
Organism: Pseudotsuga menziesii; assembly: GCA_001517045.1. Taxonomy (NCBI): domain Eukaryota; kingdom Viridiplantae; phylum Streptophyta; class Pinopsida; order Pinales; family Pinaceae; genus Pseudotsuga; species Pseudotsuga menziesii. The sequence goes on from LPNX011139903.1 coordinate 606,636, forward strand.
AAGTATAGACCCTCTCTACCAAACAATGTAAAATTTTGGAGGGTGTTTGAAGATGATGGGGATCTTAGTAAATTCCTTCACTTAGTGGATCAATTCTCTGACATACACATAGACTAAGAAAATATTAACGTGGAGGAATCCAAATGGCTCAAGTTAAAAGATAAAGTGACTAAGAAGAATATAGTCCAATTGCCTAGCAACTACATACCCCTAGGTCTAGTACCATTAGAAGAATTGTTTGACCACAATGACATCCCTTTCAAGCCTTCCAAAAGGGAGCTAGATCATGCTGTCCAAGAGCTAAACATAGGCAGCCAAATCCATCCAAAACTGATAAATGTATCCATTGGGATGACTGCTGAACAGAAGCCTGAATATTACAGCTTGATAAAAGAGTTTGCTAATGTTTGTGCATGGGAGTATAGTGACCTAAAAACGTGTGACACCAACATCATCCAGCACGGGATTCCTTTGGAGAAGGACACCATTCCTTTGAAATAGAAGCTGAGACCCATTAGCCCTCTTCTATTACCAGTGATTGAGAAAGAGATCCACAAGCTCCCCAAAACCAAGATCATAATCCCTCTCAGGTATTCCAAATGGATTGCAAATCTAGTAGTGGTAAGAAAGAAAAATGGAGAAATCAGGTTGTGTGTGGACTTTAGAAACTTGAACAAGTGTTCCAAAATAGACAACTATCCACTGCCCAAGATGGAACATCTGTTGCAGAAAGTCTCAAAGGCCAGGGTCATGTCTTTCCTTGATGGCTTCTCAGGATACAACCAAGTTTCCGTGCACCCAAATGACCAAGAGAAGACTGCCTTTACCACTCCTTGGGGCACCTTCATGTATGCTAAAATGTCATTTGGGATAATGAATGCTGGGGATACTTTTTAGAGAGCTATGGATCTAGCTTTTGTAGGGATAAAAGATAAATTTGTGCTGATATATTTGGATGACTTAATAGTTTACTCTCATAGCCATTACGATCACTTGCAGCATTTAAGGAAGGTATTTTTTAAGTGTAGAAGGTATGGAATATCACTGAACCCCAAGAAGTCTTAGTTTGCACTCAATGAAGGAAAGCTCCTAGGCCACATAGTCTCAGCTGAAGGTGTAAAGACCGATCCCGTAAGAGTGGAGGCAATTCAGTAGCTATCAATACCAAGGTCAAAAAGAGACATTCAGTCCTTTTTAGGCAAGATAAACTTTATCAGGAAATTCATTCCAAATTTCTCCGAGTTGGTAAAGCATGTAACAGTGATGCTAAAAAAGGATGTAGAAATCAAGTGGACCGACCAGGTAAGAAATTATTTTGAAGATATTAAGAAAGCCATGATGGAGGCCCCAACCCTGATTAGTCTTGACTACACCAAGGGTTTTTACATTTTCTCTATTGCATCTTATGACACAGTGGCAGCTATACTATTACAAAAGAATGATGAAGGTCTTGATCATACAATTGCTTTCTTCAGCAGAACCCTGAGAGATGCTGAGCTAAAGTATGACCCAATTGAGAAGCAGGCATATTCTCTCATAAAATCTTTGAAGAACTTCAAAATATACATTCTCCATGCAAAGGTCATTGCATATGTCCCTTCAGTTGCAATGAAGGATGTTTTAACTCAGCCTGACATTGATGGGAAGAGATCTAAGTGGATTTCCAAACTCATTGAGTTTGATGTAGAGGTGAAACCCACCAAGTTGGTAAAGGGATTAGGTCTATCCACACTCATGGCCGAAGAAAACTGTGAATTGTTGGGAATGAATTTCACATATGTCAGATCAGCAAAGGTGCAGACTATGGTAGCAGCTAAAATAGAAGTAAATCAAGATCAGAATAACAGTCCAACAGTAGCTAAGAACATATCTTCATGTGAGTGGTACTCAAGTATCATTCAATTTTTGCTAAAATTAGAAGTTTCTCCTGATCTTACTCCTAACCAAACATGAGCTCTTAAATTGAAATCTATTAATTTTTGCATAATTGACAATTTGCTGTATTGGAGGGATCAGTCTAGAATTTTGTTAAGATGTCTAGATAAAGAGGAAGCAAAGAAAGTCATGCAGCACTTTCATTCTAGTACATGTGGAGGCCACCACTACTGGAAAACCAAAGCCCACAAGATCTTAAAAGCACGATACTATTGGACAGCCCTCTTTGTTGATGTATGCACTTTTGTAAGGGCATGTGGCCAATGTCAAGAATTTGTAGAGAAGCAGCAGCTCAAATCCTTGCCCCTTAGGCATGTTACAGTAAATGGGCCTTTCCAGCAATGGGGTCTGGATTTCATAGGTGAAATAAATCCATCTTCTAGTGGACAGCATAAATGGATCTTATTAGCCATTGACTACTTTACCAAATGGATAGAAGCAATACCCACCATAAATGCCACTCATCAAGTCATCATGAGATTCTTACATGAGAACATCTTCAACAGGTTTGGTTTCTCGATAAGGTTAGTAACTGATAATGCACAAGCCTTAAAAGCTGGGGCATTGGTTAAATTATGTGAATCAATGGGTATTCAACTGGTGCACTTGACATCCTATTACCCACAAGGCAATGTCTTGGCTGAGTCATCCAACAAAAGCTTAGTCCAGATCATTAGGAAATTGCTAGAGACAAATCAAAAAAGTTGGGATTCAAAGCTTAAGTTTTCCTTATGGGCTGATATGGTGATAGATAAAAGATCCATAGGGACTTATCCATTCAAACTAGTTTATGGGACTGAGGCCATCTTTCCTATCCAGCACATCCTTCCTGTGGAAAAGTTCTTTCAGGAAGAGGAAGATGAACCAAATGATATGATGAGAAGGATGATGGATTTGGTGGAGTTACAGCAGATCAGGGAGGAAGTGGTAAGAAAATCAAAGGCTCATCAACATAGGATAAAGGGCATGTTTTACAAAGAGGAAACATGTTTTACAAAAGAGGGCATGTTTTACAAAGGCTCATCAAAAGAGGATAAAGGGCAAACAACTTCCAGGTCAGAGATTGGGTCCTCAAGTGGGATGCTGTCACAAAGGACAAGGGGAAACATGGAAAATTTGACTCTTTATGGATTGGCCCTATTGTTATAGACTAGGTATATGAAAATAACACCTTCAAATTGCAGAATCTGGAAGGTGAAGAGGTATTTGATGGCCCAGTAAATGGGCAGTTCCTATAAATCTATTTTATTTGAGGCTCTGATGCCTTATGATTGTAAATTAGTAGATAGTAGGTTGTTTTTCTTTTAGAATAAGACTCCATGCCCAATGGAACAATAAATAATACTGTTAAGTTACTTAGTTGCTTTTAGGGAAAGGCATTTTGGTCTGGGGTCCTTGGGACCTCACATGGAGGTTCCCATCCCCGAGTAGGAGCCATATGTTATCTCCCAAAATAAAGTAAATTTATTTTTGATAGTATGAATAATTTAAATGATGCAATGAAGGATATGAAGATCACTAAAAGTTTTGAAGACCTCTATTTTTTATGCAAATTTGACAAAGTTGTAGCTTCGATGGCTTGGGCGAGGATCGAAACATCTCATTAGCCACTAAAGGATGGAATATCAATAACAAGTGGAAGACCCCTTTGGCAGTTAGACGAATTGATAAACTTGTTACTGCCATCGAAACATTTTTAAACAGTGATCGGAGCTTGAAAACATAAAATGTCGGCAAGTTAGTCCACTATGGCATCGAAATGGCGAAGGAAAAATGGATAAGGCCTCCAATCAATCAATAGAAATCATTGGCGATCAGAAGGACTAAAGAAAAAGGATCGGCAAGTTAGTCCACTATGGCGCCGAAACAGTGGAAGACTTACAAACTATGGCTTTCGTGAGAAGAGGAAATCATAGGTGATCGCAAGGACTAAAGACAATGGATTGGTGAATTAGTCCTCTAAGGAGCTGCAACTATGGAAGAAAGATAAACTGTGGGTTCCGAAACAATATAGACTCATTGGAAATCTGTTGGAATATATTAAACCCACTCACAACTTAGGATAAAATAATTAATCATTATTTGATTAATTATTCACCCACTAGCTTAATTAGTTGGCAACCACTTGCACCTTAAAGTCAATGCATGCCATCTATATCCTAGGAATGATTTATTTCTGATTCTGGGTTCATCTAGAATTAGTATACAGGACCTTATAGCAGATTCTACTTTTTCTGCTTTTTCCTACTTTTCTATGGATAAGATAAAAGCTAGTCAACTAGGAAACTGGGAGCTTTTGTTTCCAACCCATCCTCCATTAGTTTTTCTCCATTTTCTAGGATTAGCATGTTATTTCCATCTCCTTGACAACTCACTCATGCTTTTCCCAACTCATGAGGTCCTTGATAGATTTAGCAAGTGCTTTATCCACCTATGGGGGTTTGTTGTATTTTGGTAAGTCAGCCTTTTTGAGCTTTATGAGTTGTTTCCATACAATTCGACTTCCCCATGAGGGATGTACTATTTATGTACTCTATTATTCATAGTTATTCAATGGAAGGATACACACCAATATTCATCTCTTCATTCATGTGATTCAGTCTCTTTTCTTCTCTCTTATTTTCCTGTGTATGCTTGTGAGAATTCTTAGTAGCAAGATCTATTTCTTGTGCTTCTTCTTAGCATCATTGCACATAGCATTGATCTATTATTTCTACAAAATCAGAGGTTTTAAATACTACATATCGGCGAGATAAAGCTGAAGAGTTTCTGCAGTATTGGTGTCGAAACTTGAAGACACTAATTGTCGGAACAATAGTCCACCAGGGTGCCAAAACGACGGGAAACCAACTAACTACAGGTTTCACCACAACATAAAAACTTCAGTGATCAAAGGTTCAAGGGACTAACATTCGGTGAGCTAGCTCCCTACGGAGCCGCAATGGTGGAAGAAAGATAGACTAAGGCATCCGATCAATCAATAGAAAATCATTCTGATAGCGCATAACAGAAAAACACCGCCGATCAAAGGAACTGAAAATTATGCATCAGAGCTTGAAAACATAAACCCTCAGCGAGATAGTCCACTAAGGGGCCGTAACAACGAAATAAAGATAGACAAAGGCATCCAATCGATGACAAGAATCATTCCAATAGTGCAACAATAAGAGACCATCGGCGATCGGAAGACATACAGACTACTAAACGACGATTTTACAACAAAGCACCTCTGCAGTATCGGCGGCACAAGGGACTAAAAGCTCTTATTTTAACTTCTATCGACCTCCAATAGCGATAAGTCCCAATCGTCGACAGTTAAGTATATAAGGTTTTATTTCGTTCATTTCACCTCTGAAATTGCGGCCACGTTCAGATAAAAGGCTCCGATATATTAGTTATTACCACTCCCAATAGCCAATGAGCTAAGAATAGAGAGCACCAGCGTTGAGGTTCGAAGCATCGATAGGCTAAAGGAATAGCTTCCGATCACCGATGAAGAAGCCGTCGCGATGCTGGTGATCTAAGGAGCCTAAGTTGTGGAAACATTCAGACTTGGGGCACCGATGGCACAGAAGACAAAGCTTCCTATCAGTAACCATGGTGGTAAGCTCCAGAAAAATTGGGACTTGGAGTGCTGAAACAATAGAAATACTTAGATTTAAAGAGCCGATGAGGTAAAGGAAAAATCCTCTGATCGGCGACTGGGGCAGCAAAGTAGAAAATTTACGGGTGGATTGGACAAGACTGGGCACTTCAGTTAAATGCTGATACATTGACTATTGATGGAAATTTCACAGTGAACCAGTAGTGGGAATGATCAGTGACCACTTCAATCATTAAAGGACCGCTCAGTGAACTAGATCTTCACAGTAGATTAACAAACAGTTAGTAAGGGTTTGAATCCCTAATCTGAAAAAAAATATTACTTTCAATTATTTTTTGTGTAAACAAATTGTATTTTTAGGATCTATAAATTTTGTAAATGGCTATAAATCCCATGATTATTTTATTAATAAAGGTTCGACTCCAGGGATTTGCAAGCATGTTCTATTATCAAGCGTCTCATCTGGTATATTTGAAATACAAGCTCTTTCGTTGTGATTTGTTCAGCCATCTTCTTTATCATTACTGTACTTGTTCCTGAATGTGCGTTTAGGTGATTTCAAGCTGATTAATAGCCAATAGCTGTCATCATATTGGTGATTTTATGCGATTTGATTGATAAGTACCACCCTTGTCAGGATTTAGCCATTTGTATGCATGTGTTATGCATGTGATTCTACTAGCCTGGTGGTTTCTCCATTCCTGCACCTTTTTGTCAAACTACTGAGCAAGTTGTAACTATAATCCTTGAGAGTGAGAGGTTATATAGGTTATCTGGCTTGATCCATATCAAAAAACCCCAAAATATTTTAGCTTACCAGGCATGCTCGAGCTACAACCTAGAGGAGTTTCTTGGAGTGATAACACCCCCATGGCGTAAAATTCTTACTAGGGTATGGAATTGCAGCATAAGGCATTCCTGTAGGATTGGGTGGATGATTACCTACAGTTATTTGATAACCATAACCTCTAGAAGACTGAACGGTTATAGGTTGTGCCCCCAAGGGTTGACCTGAACTGGATGGGGAATTGACCACATTAGTATGGGTGGGAGGGACATAAAATGTAGATGGTTCTATGTTAGAGGTCTGCCCTTGACTAGGTACAATTCTAGTGTCAGATAATGTAGTTCATGCTGGGGATTTCCCCCTGGCACTAGAAGGTACTGACGAAATGGGAACTTAAAGTTGGGCCCTAGGTGTGGAAGACCTGGGAGGATTAGGAACAGACATAACATGAGAGGTGATAGGGGTGGCAATTTGACCTGGGTTGTGGGGTGTTATTGGAGGATATATAATCGGTTCAATGGGTCTCATATAATTGTCTAGTGAATGATATCTGATAGGAACAGATGTGGAACATGATGGTGTTGAGCATAATAGGTCATATATTTGCTTATCAATCTCCTGTGTATGGAGAATGGCATCACGTTATTTCCTACATTCTTCTTCATCTTCCGAAGAGTTTACACGGGTGCCAAATGAGGCAATGGCCTGTCTTATAGGTGTATCCCAAAATGGAGCATTGGGACCAAAATCCGGACGGGTTGTATTGTCAACATGATCTTCCATGGGAGAATGGAACAAGGTATTTCCCCGAGAAGGTTGTTGGACTAAGGGAGGTGAATGTGAAGAATATGGTACTCCACTTTCTGCAACCACATTATCTCCCACCTGGGAGGTAGTAGCAACTCCTTGGTTGATAGCTTCCATTGGATTTTCTCCTAAACCGGGAATAAAATTGGGTGGCAAGCCCTGTACTCTTTTGGACTGTCTTAACTCAGCTAGTTTGTATAGTTCCTATCTAACCTAGGGTTTGAAAATCTAGAAAACACACCAAAAAATTTCCCTACACAAGCTATAGGTCAAAACAAGCACACTTAAAATGATAGGAGGAGTTCAAAAAGTCAGGTCTCTCACCAAGATTGTCAAGAAGGTGCCACTCGTGATATACCTCAAGGGTATGTGCGTAGTAATCTCCCCGAATGTTGTTTTTGGTGTATGTCTCCAAGCAACACAGCCAAAGGTATTTTCTCAGATGGATAGGGTATCCTAGTGGGATCTCCCGATATACTCAAGGTACATGGGAGCTCGAGTCGGTAGTAGTGTTGTCTAATGCATAAGCGTACACAAGGGGCCTTCCGATATACAATCGAGTACATGAAGTACCTTTCTATATACCTCAGGGGTACATGAAAGGCCATTCGATATACCGACGGTATGTGGAAGAACCGCGCGAGTCCCGAAATGTTATGCTGACAAATAACGATAGCTCCTACGCTTAATGATGCCAAAACACGTATCTAAACTATCACTCCAATTGCTACATAAATTTTAACCTATAACTACCATTAATTTTAAAGTTGATGGTTAGGTGAATGCATGATGTTTTGAAAGAAAAGTAAAACCATGCAGTATGCTAGTGCAAAATATTTTACTTTACCATTCACTATGCCTACTTACGGGAGGGAAAGAGAGTATTTTCCTTTTGTTTCAAGACCAAAAATATTTCCAAACAACATTCATGAACATAAAATCAAAGACAAGCAATACTTTTCCAAACTGATTTCTTTTTTCTGAAAGCAATGAGAAGGGGAAGAATCTCTTTTCCTAAAAGAAAAACCAAAAAGCACACTATATGCAAATGCACTCTATTTTTTCAATTTTTTGAAAACATAAGCAAATCTAACTTAAAAATACCATATTTTTTATTTTGATTGAGATAGTTCTAAATGCATAAGAGACGAAAGAACCTGAAGATCTTGAAAGTGTTGGAGTAGGGTCCCGCAGCTACAGAAGAAGCTGCTATTTTGACGGATAGACATTTTTGGCAGAGATATAAGAGGCAGAGCTACGACACTGTAGCAGGTTTCTAGCTACAGAGCAGAGCCGGAAACCATGACGTAGAAGACAGAGAAGTCAAGGAAGATGACGGTACCTGAGTGGCCGAGAAGAGAGAGCTCACCCACTGCATTGAAGGCAGCGGCGGAAGACAGGAGGGTTCAACTACCCTCATAAAGGAAAAGGAGCAATGAGGCTGAGGTATTGAAGATGAAGGACAGAAAAGGGAAGCAACGCTAGTACCCATGGTCAGCGCTGGGAAGCATGGAAGAGTGCAGGAAGCTGTGGTGAAGAGAAGCGGTGCATAATACCCATGGTTAGAGCCGGGAAGCATGGAATACTACAGAGAGTTGTGGTGTGATGGATAGCAGCTACCTCAAAGTACAGATACGCCGACTGTCACTAGTTAGGGTTTGGGTTACTGTTGGGACAGGCCCACAGTGTTGTAATGGCGAGATCTTCGGGCCACCTATAAAGGGATGTATTTTGTATTGTAAAAGGTTGGAATTTTGAGCATTTTAAGACATCCAGCTAGCTAGTTAGCCATTGAGTCTGTTAGCTCGTAGCTACCTTGTATTGTAATAGAGTTGAGCTCTGGTTCTGTTATTAGCTATAGTATCTTACTGTAACTAGTAGCTGGCTCATAGAGCATGCATGTAACGATCCATAGGGATCGATGGAGAGGGAAGAGTATATTGTAAGAGAGACAATATAGAGATAGAAAAGAGATCTAAGAGAGAATATCCTAAGCTGCATACGTGGTGCAGCAGAACTGTGTTTACCTTCCCCTGAGCTATAATAGAAACATAGTTCTGTGGACGTAACTTCCATCCTGGAGGTGAACCACGTTAAAATCATGTGTTGTGCGATTGATTCATGTGTTGTATTTAATTGTTGCATATGTTAGTTATTATATGAGCCTTATTTATAGTTGAATGTATGTATGCGTTGTTTCGTTCACAGTAATATAGAAAGATGAACATAAGTTGAAGTCTTTGGCATGTTGTATGCAGGTTCATTTATGCTTTTCTTGAAACAGTCACTAGTTGTAGTGTTAAACAGTCTGGTATGTTGATTCTTGCAAGTCGACATGAACAACGCTAAGTGCGCTGAGCCGCGGGAGTAGGATATCGCAGGGAGGCGATACCACACCGGCAAAGGAGCTGCGGTGTGTGATACCATAGGTTAAGGACTTAGCGTTGGAGAGGAAGTTACGTATCACCTGGTGCGTGGCGAGGCGATAAGACTGGGGTCATCGCGAGTCAGTGGAAGTTGCGTGACGCGGAAAGGGACCACGCAACAGGAAGAGAGAGGTCTCGCGGTCAGAAGAGCTGCGAGACGAGGAGATCGTGCGATGCAAGAAGAAGGGTCCCGCAACACACAGAGAAAGAGGCCTCGCGGCTAGAAGATCTACGAGTCACAAGTAGGATTCCATAGAACCTGGTCCAAGATGCTTGAGTCCTTGGCCAACCCATTAGAATCACTTCGGGTGAGACTTCAGGCTGCTTTGCGGTCTATCGCCGAAAGGGCCAGTGAGCTAGGGGCATTGTTGGTTAAACATAGTAAACCCGGGTCTGCCCATGATAGCCAACAAAAATCTTGTGAAGCCAATCAAAAAATCAATGTCCAACGCTCAATGATGATAACCTAGTCTCAGTCAAAAAATTTCTTTTTTAAAGGAAGGAAAAATAAATTTACTATGCAAACAAGAAATGAAACCTAGAAGCTAATCTAGTGTTATTATTTTAGTCTATGTAACAGAAACAAAAAGAGATTTTAATAACACCCTAACCTTTTCAGAAAACAAGAAATATTTTTGCAAACAGAACCAACAAGCATAGAAGCGGATGAACAATAAAAAAGCCTAATCAAAATTTTGAATTTCCACTCAAATCAATCTTAAACCATAAAATTATCAAGCCACAAACATCAGATTCTGTCACACAAGTATCACAGTGCAGCACTGAAAGCAACACAACTCAAATTTTTACAAAAAAGATGAGAAAAAAGGGTCTTGGAATGATGCCTACCTGGCACCGTGCTTCTCTAGTGTTGACAGGGCGGTTGTATCCCAGCACCGCTTCTCAACAATGGGTTACAGGTGGTGGCACCGTGTGTTTCCCACTCTATTCAGGCGATGGCACCACTCCTCGTACACTGCATAGGCGCGGTTCCATGTAGAAGACCAAAATATAAAGAGAACGATAGATCAAGTCAGAAAAGGACTAAATCAAGGTAAAAACTACTAGATTGAGTATGGAAACAGAGCATAAAGGTCGAAATGACTCAGATTTGAATAGATCTGGAAGTTTCAAACCCAAATGGACTAAGTCAGAAAGAAAATCTAACTGAAGAGAGTTGGAGAAGGAGCCTAGATTCGGACAAGAGTTGAAAACTGAGGAAGATCAGAACAACTGATACATATATCTATTCCCCAGTGGAGTCGCCAAATTTGTTAGCTGGAATATTTCACCTTCTATGGACATTAAAGTGTTCCACTGTTCTGAATGGTTCAAATCTAGAACAAATGAAGGATAGAGTTTTAAGACTCTCCCTAAACGTTGTAGATACCTGGAATGTGATGCTTCGATAGTAACCCTATGTAACTGCAAAAAGATTAAACACGCAAACACATCGAAACTGCCAGAATATAATCTATTGATCCATGTTAGTGACTAAGGAATCTAACAACATACATGTGAAATCAAACAACAACAACATATGTGGGACAGAAATCAACTTGCATTAATATATAAATATGGAGAAGTTTACAACCAAGCCTTAGTGTTGACATGCATCTCCATGAAACTAAGCACTCTCATCCCCATAAGCTCCAACTCTAGCTCTCTATGCTCTCCAATGGCATGGGCCAAGTAATCAATCCAATAGCATAACAATACCTTAAGAGTTCTCCCCCTCAACCATGGCCATGAGCTTGTATTTATAGGGCTTAATGGATAGGAATGGTTGAGAGATTTGTGGATGAGGTGGCCTCTAATATCCTATGATGGGGGATCTCGAGCTCAACTAACCCACAATGGCAGGGATAAGGGAGGACACAAGGGTTATCATATAGAAGCCTCAAGAAACTTCTCTTTTCCCCTTTTTACCTAGGGTACCATGTTTCTCCTTCAATGACAAAGCGGTTCTGGTAAGAAACGCTTATGGACTAAGGGCCATAAGCGGTGGCACCGCTTGTTGATAACAAGGGATAGGCGGTGCAAACAAGGTACCGCTCCTGGACAATAGGGGAAGCATGGTTCTAGGAATTTCTATGAAAGATTGACAATTAGCAAAGTTTTCCACTGCAAGAGCTAGGATTCAGGGCAAGCAGGTATGTCAAGATTTGTATCACATGATGGTGACAGGATTTTGGTATAACAGACATTTGTCAAGAACATGGATCACACATGACAAAGGATTGTCCATACAATATGAAAAATTGAAAATATTCATGGTGTGCAATCTATGAGGTGAAAATTCATGCAACAGCTGACTGCCATTTGAATCTAAAGAATTGAAAAAATTACCATGCAGTCTACTAGACAAACGTTGTCGCCTAGAATAATGAGAATATACCGAGGAATAACGAACAAAACAAACAAGGTAACCAACATTATGAAGTTTGAAAATACAAATGTTGGTATGACAATCGTTGTGGAGGATTTGGAGTTTGAGGACAATTCCTTGGAAACCATGACAATCGACCACGATGACTAATCCAATGTTTTACATGCTATAAAGAAGGACACCGATATGTGGATTGTCCATATAAAGACAGAAACGACCTGAAATTTTGTACTAGCTGTGGTGTAGGCAATAATTCCTTGGAATATTGTCCCACCATACTTGACAAAATCTATAAAAAGAAGAATGTTAATGTCATGTCATGTGTTCAAAAATGTGAGATAGTTCGCACAAAGACCTTACACATAGTAACTAAACAAGGAACGAAAAATTGGAAGTGATAATCCAAGAATTAGCAAAATCAAATATAAAAATGAGTATCCTAATCCTATAAAACAAAAACAATTGTATAGTGATGCATCAAACATGTTTCGAGAATTTTCTAGACAAGAGGCAATAGATGATAATCGATAGAACACATCCCAAGAACTATTGAGCTTACTACATAATGAAGTAGTATCAAAATTTATTTAGGTATTATATAATATTAAAAGCAAAACTAATGTGGATAAACAAACTAAGATTATATGTAGTTTAAATCAAAAAGATAAAAAAGATGCTGATCCACTTGTCGATATTGAAATACAAGGATACCACGTTTGACAAGTCGTTCTCGACTTTGGATCCTAAGTAAAAATTATGACATGGGACACATGGGAACAGTTGGGTAGGCCTCAACTGAATGAATCAGGCATATAATTGAAGTTATCCGACCAAGGACTGATTGAACCCATCAAAGTTTGGAGAAATGTGGATACAATGATAAAAGGCATTTCAACAAAAGTTCATTTCGAAATCATCGACCCTAAAGAAGTATACAGCTCCTTCCCAGCCTTGGTAGGACATCCATGGGGCTAAAATATGAAGGCATCAATCTCATTAGACAAGGAAAGAATAAAACTAAAAGAGAACTGACAGAAAGTCATTGTCCCCCATCATCCATCATAGGGAGAACCTTGGACTGATCCCATAGATGAGGAAGTCGACATCCGACAAATCTATTATATTCAGAATGATGAAGATTATACTAAACCTAATAGTTATGGAGAACTTCATCTAAGGATCTAGGACTCAGTTGGATATAATTCAGATGCATAATTGTATGATTGGAAAATTGAAAACTATGAAATACAAGAAATGGGTTATTGGACTGTTCAGGCTATCTAGAAGAAACCAACTCGACAATGCTTATTTGTATTGATTATTCCAAAAATATTTGAAAATAAAATAAGGGAATAGCCTTCCTTGGCACCAATAAATAAATTCTTCAGTATAAAGAGAGAGATTCACGAATCCTCCATGTGGAACAAGTCTCTAAGAACCTAGGTGAACATGGCCGAATCCAAATCCATGTAGAAATATTTACAGGGAAATTTGCTTGATGGTGGGACACCCATCATTCAAGACTACAAATGTGGACAACAGCTTCAAATTTCTTTGTATAAAGGTTTGGAGGTAGGAATCTAACCAAAATGGAACAATTACATGTCTTCACACAAGGACAAGACCCAACAAATCACATAAGAACATGTGAAAAAGAATGGAGAAGACTTGGTTACAAATATGAGCATATATGGCCACACCTATTTCCCTTGACATTGAATGATTTAACAAATAAATGGTATAAAATGGAAGAAGAATGAGGTGAAACATTAAGATGGAATGAACTTAGAGAAAACTTTATTAAATATTTTATATTTATACCAGACAACGAAAAATTAGTCGAGGCTGCGAAACAAATAAAGAAATTTATACAGCCGACTACCAACGAATTAACACTGAATAACAGCTGACCAAATGCAGTATGTCATAACCTTAGACTCAACAAAATACCACAGTCAACAAGACTCCGATCGGAAAATGAGCATACATATGGGAAAAGTTTTCAATGGAAGTATGATCAGCTATAAATGGTCAAACCAGTTAGAATGATATTCAAAGCCGAATCAACTGATAAGGATGAAACCGACTGTATGTTGGCAGCAAACTTCCCAATGACATTTTCATAGTTTAAAGAAGGAAGTCAACAAATCAACAAAAGAAAGACACTATAATGGATGGACATGAAAGTGAAAATCAAAGAAATCGACATATCTAATTATAACAGGCTGAAAATGGCAAGAATCGATGACTATTGGAGAAAATAACAAACAACATAAATCGTCGACTTATTAAAAGAATTCCAGGATGTATTTGCTCGATACTACAAATATCTAAAGAGGTTAGTCAAAGAAATGGGCGAGATGAAGATCGATATCAAACCTGAGGCTAGGCCTATCAAGAAAAGACCCTACAAATTGGCTCACAAATATAAGGAAATAGTCAAAAGGGAGATCAACAATATGCTCACATCTAGAATTATTTATCCCAACGACAAGTTGTAATGGGAAAGTCCAATGGTCATCCAACTGAAAAAGGATGACTCGACAAAACTAAGAATCTATGTCGATTTCATAGAATTAAATAAAGTCACTTTAACATATCCATTTTCAACCCCATACGCCAACAAAATCCTAAATGAATTCACAGGACACAAATGTTACTCATTCATGGATATAGTTTCAGGGTATAACCAAGTACTAATAGGCAAACAAGACCAGAAAAAGGCAACATTCGTATGTGAATTCAGATCATTCGCTTACACAGTTATGTCATTTAGTCTTAAGAATGCACCCACAGTATTTTCAAGAATAGTCATCAAAACATTTCAATAATACATTTATAAAATGATGGCAGTATATTTTGACGATAGGACAATCTATTCCATGCTAAAGGACCATTGGAAATGGTTAAGTCTTATGCTGGAACGGTGCCGACAAATTTAGTTATCTCCCAATATAAAAAAATGCATCTTCTTAACTCCCACAGGAATCCTACTAGGACATATTGTATGCAAGGAAGGCATCAAAGTCGACCTTGCAAAAATAAAAATTATCCTCGACTGAAAACCACCAATGAATCCAAAACAAGTTTGAGTACTGCTAGGACATACAGGATATTATAGAAATTTTATTCGACATTATTCAGATATGACATACCCATTGGAAGACTGTTAATAGAATATGAGGAGTTTGATTGGACATATTTTTTAGTACCTCCCTTGTTTCTTCGGGACAAAGAAATATTTTGTTCTTAGGGGAAATGTTGGAGGCACTAGTCAGTGAGTCGACTAGACTAGTTAGCCGGCTAAGTCGGAGATTAGGTCAACCTCAAAGTTCATGTCATTTGACTAAACCGACAAGTAGTTATTCATAATTGTTTTGTAATCATATATAATAGGTTGTTGAGCCAGATAGGAACTAGGTTCAGTTTTGTTTATGTATGGACCCTCATGTGATTCAAGTAATATAATATGTTACTCTACCATCACTTCTTGTCTCTTGTCTCTATATGCTTATATGAATCTATATGTGTATTATTGGTAACCTTATGTGATATGCATGATTACAACAAGGGAAAAGATAACAGGCATGGTTAGGAATCAAGGAGAATTTCAACCTAATATCTTAGAAGTGAATGATGATGCTCATATTATTCTTTTTGTGTCAGAAATGGAAAATAGAGATGAGGATGAAGCTACCCCTTTCTACATAATTCTAAATGTGCATGATATGGTTTTGTACAATGCCATGTTAGATTTTGGTGCCTCCCATAATTTGATGCCTAACGGAGTAGTGGAAAGCTTGGGATTAGAAGTTACTAGACCCTATAAATATATGTACTCTTTTGATTCTAGGAAGGTAAAATATCTTGGACAAATTAAAGATATGGTAGTGACTTTGAAATATATTCCCTCTAAAACTGTAGTAATGGATGTTGTCATAGCAGCCATTCCTCCAAAATTCGGTGTGTTACTGTCAAGGTCTTGGACCTCTAAATTAAAGGGAACTTTGCAAATGGACATGTCCTATGCTACCATTCCTATGGATGGAGGGAGTAAAAGGTTGTACAGCGAGAAAAGATCCCCATGTGTAGTTAGAAACCAAGGAAAACTAGATGATGATGCTATATATGATATTGATATTGACTTGGGGTCTTCTGTTTTCTTTAATGATATTTCTCCCTGTGATCTTAAAATTTTTGCACCTGTTGCAGTGAAGGGGGAAGAAGAGTATACAAAGAAACAAGAATATTTAGGGAAGAAACAAAAAGAAGAAGGTCTATGGACCATGTATTTTGATGGATCAGTGGCTAAGTTTGGTGCAGGTGTGTATATTATTTCTCCCATCAGGGATGCTTAAAGTATGCCTTATAAGTTACATTTTGAATGTACTAACAATGTGGAAGAGTATGAAGCTTGATCATTAGGGATGCATGGTTTGAAAGATTTGGGATCCAAAAGGATACAAGTCATAAGGGACTCGGAGCTAGTAATGAATCAGGTAAATGAGAGCTATCAGACCAGGAATCCCAGAATGAGGCCCTATAGAAATGAAGTGTGGGACATGTTTGGTAGTTATTTTACCGAGCATACAATCAGAGTAGTCCCTAGATATGAAAACACAGTGGCTGAATCCTTAGCTATTGCTGTTGGAAAATTCAAAACCCCCACTACTGGCCAAAGGAAGTATAAGGCTGACATTATAAATAGACCCTCCATACCCGATAATTCCAAATACTGGAAGGTATTTGAAGATGATATGCAGATTAATAGATTTTTGGAGTTATCTGGTAAGTTTGTAAATACTCAGGTAGATAATGAAAATGACATTCTGGAGAGTTATAAAGATGTTGAAGAAAGTGAATAAGGGATTGTTGAAAACATGAAGTACAAAAATTCCCTGGGAGGGAAGGATATAGTGCAATTGAAAGGTTATCATATTCCCAAGGGCTTGATCCCTCTAAAGAAGTTGCTTGATCAAAACAATGTCGCTAAGAATTGAAAAATGAATCTTGCTGATGATGTCGTCTAAGATAAAACTATAGGGACCGAAGAGCACCCAAAGATCATAAAACTGTCAAAGAGCTTTCATGACAAATAAAAGGAAGATTATATCAATTTGATGAAAAGGTACACTTACGTCTTTGGATGGAGATATGTGGATATTAAAGAGTATGATACCTCCATCATACAACATATTATCCCTATCAAACTTGGTGAAATACCTTTTAGATAGAAATTGAGGAGAGTTAATCAAAATTTGTTGCCTATTATTGAGAAAGAGATCATAAAATTGTTCAATGCCAAGATCATTGTAACTCTAAGGTTTTCCAAGTGGATTACGAATATGGTACCTGTTAGAAAGAAGAACGATGAAATCCATCTTTGTATAGATTCCATAAATATTAACAAAGTCTCTTTGAAAGATAAATATCCTCTGCCCAAGATGGAACACATTTTACAGATAGTGGTGGGGTCTGAGAGGATTTCCACCATGTATGGTTTTTCAAGGTACAATCAGATAAAGGTGTTTCCTGAAGATCAAGGGAATACCTCCTTCGCTACACCATGGGGTAATTTAATGTATGCTAATATGACCTTTGGTCTAATGAATGCAGGGGACACTTTCCAGTGCACCAAGGACATCGCCTTTGCAGAGGAAAAAAATAATTTCGTATTTTTCTATATGGATGATATTACTGTGTACTCTAGATCTGATAGGAAGCATATCATAAATTTGGAGAAATTTTTCCTGAAATGTTAGAAGTATGGAATATCATTAAACCCTAGGAAATCAAACTTTGGGTTAGAGGAAGGAAAACTATTGGGACACATCACGTCGAAAGATGGAATCAAGATCAATCCAGAGAGGATCAAGGCAATCCAAAAATTCGAAGAACCAAGGAGAAAAAAGGAAGTGCAATCCTTCATAGGGCAGGTAAATTTTCTAAGAAGGTTCATCCCCAATTTTTCTAAATTACTAATGAATATCACCAACATGTTGAGAAAGGACCATTAGATTAAATGGATAGTGGATGCAAGGATAGCTTTTAGGGATATAAAATAGGCTATCACAGAAGCCCCTGTTCTGGTAAGTCCATATGTTTATAAAATATTTTTTAATCTTTTCTTATGCTTCTGATCACACTATTATTGGAGTGCTGTTACAGAAAAATGACCAAAACGCTGAGCAGCCTATAGCCTTTTTTAGCAAAGTGTTAATATATGGGGATTTTAAATATGACATAATGGAGAAACAAGTGTATGCCCTAGTAAAATATCTGAAATATTTTAAATCCTATGTTATTATTTCACACATCATTGCTTATGTTACTAGCAGTAAGGTGAAGGGAATCCTCACACAGCCTGATCCGAAGGGTAAAAGAGAAAAAGGAATGGCTTCTTTGTTAGAGTATGACATTGATATCAAACCCACCAAACTAGTTAAGGGTCAAGGATTGGAAAAAATGATGACAAACTCCAACTATGATTCCTTACAACTAAATTTCTTGACCAGTCATTCGAACCGGCTAGACATAGAGGTGCAGGTATTTCCTGATTTATCCATATCTCCATGGTTTTCTGACATTGTATATGTACTGCAAAATTTACAGGCTCCTGCAGCGTTAAGTAAAACAAGGGAAAGGCCAGTAAAGATAAACTATTCCAAGTTTTGTATTCTGAATGAATATTTATATTGGAAAGATCCTGGGGGTTTCATGTTAAATTGACTTTTGGAGAATGAACCCCAGCATACTATCGAGGAGTTTCATAAGGGAGATTGTTGGGGGCACCATTCTTGGAAAGTAACAGCAAACAAAATTTTGAGAGATGGTTTCTACTGGCCCTCATTTTTTTCTGATGTTTATAAAGAGATCACTAAGTGCCACCAATGCCATATTTTTTATGGTAAGAGGAGACTTGTTCCACTTCCTCTTAACCCAATATTTGTAGAAGCACCTTTTCAGCAGTGGGGACTATACTTCATTGAGGAAATAAACCAAAACTCTTCTGGACAGCATAGATGGATTTTGACAGGCACAGACTATTTTACAAAGTGGATTGAGGAAATACCTACCAGGAGGGCTACTGATGGAGAGATTATGGGTTTTCTAGAAGAGAACATTTTGTCTAGGTTTGGGTTCCCCAGGAGGATTGTCACGGACAATGCAACACCTTTCAATTCTAAGAAGATGATTAATTTTTTTCATAAGTATCATATCAGCCTCACCCATTCTACTACCTATTATCCCCAGGGGAATGGGCTAGAAGAATCGTCAAATAAAATACTGGTAAGGATTATTGGGAATTTGTTGGAAGATAACAAGAGAACCTGGCATACAAAGCTGAAATATGCTTTGTGGGATGACATAATCGGGACAAAAAGGGAAATTGGAATGTCACCATTCCAGTAGGTATATGGAGCTGAAGTAGTCTTTCCAGCATCCTTGGGAGTTCCAGTCATAACAACATAATGAACCAAATCATATGCAGAGAAGAATCAATCAAATTATAGAATTGAATGAGTTAAGAGACAAATCCTATGATAAAGTAAAAATACATCAATAAAAAATGAAGAGTACTTTTGATAGGAATGTCAAAGAGGAGAAATTCTTGGTTGGAGATTTGGTTCTAAAATGAGAGGCACCTCATGAAGAGAAGGTGAAACATGGTAAGATTGATCACATGTGGGTTGGTCCTTACATTATTGCAGCATACAGGGGAGAGAATGCTTTCATTCTGCAGCATCAGGATGGATCTCTGCTAGAAGGGGTCCAGTAAATGGAAGGTTTCTCAAGCATTATTTGACCTAAAGGGAAGAGGTAAACTTTTGTAACATAGTTGTATATATATATATATAATTATTTATTTTAAAATAGTACAAATGGGGATCTGAGAGGATTTGAATCCCAAAGAGAGGGCCATAAGATCTATAAGGGTAGCCATGTTCCCTTTTCTTTGTCTTTTGTTTACAGAAAAAACAATAATAAAAAGTTTTGAAGTTTGAAATATGGGGAGTCTCCCAAAGGATTCAGCACCTGGTCTATGGGTTCTTTGCTACCTCATAGGGAGGATA
The DNA here is from genome assembly GCA_001517045.1 of Pseudotsuga menziesii. NCBI lineage: Eukaryota > Viridiplantae > Streptophyta > Pinopsida > Pinales > Pinaceae > Pseudotsuga > Pseudotsuga menziesii. The sequence goes on from LPNX011139903.1 coordinate 626,659, forward strand.
GCATCCCCAAATGGAGCCAGTTGTTAGCACTAGTTTTGTGCTAAACAGTTGGAGGGGGTTGGACCTATGAAAGGAGAAATAAGGTCTATCAAATTTTTATATCATATGACCTTGGAGGATATTAATGAGGTTTTGCAAGTATATCAAGGGTAAACTGAGATTGAATAATAGTTGAAGAAACCCATTTTTTCAGCTTTGAGGATGTATGAGAGTAAGTAAACATGTTCCTAGTTGTATGTTGATAGGAAATGAAATGCTTAAGTGAACAGGTTTGAGAATTTCAGCGAAGTTAGGAATAGGTTATCTCACAAGTACGACTGCCCGTTGGATGAAGAGGAGTAAAAAATATACAGTTGTCAACAATTTCTCTGTTTAAATGTGCAGGGAAAAATAAAATGTTTTGATCAGCGAAACGGTGTAAAAATGGTTGTATTTTGATGGAAGAGATCAATGGTCAGAGCATATCGATGGAGGAAATATATTTCACAAATCTAAAGTGCATGATGAAAAGGAATTTTTGGATTTGCAGAATCGCTTAAACACCTGTAATTTTCAACGGCCAAGATCGAAGATGGTTTAGATTAATGGAAGAAGGGAATTCCAATTATCTAAAGTGTTGGTGGGAGAGAACACTTCAAATATACGGAATGGTTTAAAGAGAGGGAATGTTTCAACAGTGGAGATCAAGACAGATATATATCTATGACGGAGAACGATTCCGCTGATTGAACATGCATAGAGGGAATCACTTTTAAAATTTGTGGAATTTGGTAGGCCCTTCCAGCTTGAATGGTGGAGATGTAAGGTGGCTTTTGATCGATGGTTGAGATAAAATTCCACATATTATAGATGCATGGAGGAATATAGTCTATAATTCAATGGAATATTAAAATGGCCCCACCTTTTGGCATCCCGGATGAGGTATGGTCTAGATTAACGGTTGAGATGGATTCTGCCATTTCAAAGAGCAAGGAAGAAGGATTTTGGCGAGGGTGTGGAAGCCACAAATGGACGGGTCAGATTTGAGGATTTTTTCAAATCAAAGGAGGCGATTGAATAGTGATATAGCAGGAATGAGATAATATGAGCAACCCATGATCAATATTAAAGGGCTCAGATTTAAAGGTGCCATATCTACGGATGAAGTTCCATTTGATTTGAAAAGATGCACAGTCAATAGGAGGAATAAAATAGTATAAAGTCCAGCACATGTATTCAAACCATTTGTTTTTTCTGGATCATTGGAAAGTGATATTTCAAGCTTTGTGGAAGGCACCACCATGGACAAAACTCCCAACCAATATGTCAAATGACCTGGTAGGTTCACTTCTCTGCTAAACTAGTTTTTCATGCATGAAGTGGAATATTTAGAAGTTCAAAGTCTCTAGTACCAGAATGTTGAAGAATCCCTAGAGGATAAAGATTATGAAATCTTCGATATTATCCTACTAAATGATAGTGTAGAAACCACCAAGAACAAATTGAAAATCCTAAAAGACGAGGGAATTGATACTTATGGAGTATTCAATTCATATGTCTTTTTTTTTTTTTTGAACAAACCCTTAATTTCCCACAGTTCATCAAGTGGTGCACCAGTAACTAATCTCCTTCCAAGCGGGTAATAATGAATGCATCTAGGTTTAATATTTTGTGTCCAATGAATCCCCTTGTCATCTGAAACAATCTACTAATCCATGCAAATTTTTCACAAACATCTAAAGAATACAAAGAATAAAACCTACTCTGGTTTTTCAGACAATCCTTAGTAGAACAAAAGGAATCTTTCCTCAAAAACTGTTGAAAAACTGACATTATTACTAAATCACCCTTTTCCCATTGATTACAACTTGTGCAATGAAGAAACACATTCTCTGATAACCCTGGTAAGTCAATTTTTTAGCCTGCATACGAATAAACTCATCACAGAGCCCTTGTTAATCCTAATATTCACCCTTAACACTGGTCAAGTAAGGTTTGATCCATTGAGTGAGTCCATGCACTCATCGTGTCTTAAATTTGATGAGTTTTTAGCTGAGAACATTTGTTCTCAGCTAATAAAATTCCACAGGACAAGAACTTTCAGGTTTCAATATTTTTTGATAAGGATGTTTTTAACATTCAATGAAGATAACCTACAACTCCCATATATGGTTATAACAGAGGAGATGAGTAAAGATTATTGCAATTTTATGAATTTTCTTATGGCCCTAGTATATAATGTTTTCTTCCAAGAAAAATTACCCAATGTCCTACCAGAAATGAAAGAGTCATTGCAGTTGTCACCTGAAAGAAGAGTAGGCGATTGGTTCCTTTCTCAACATAATATAGTGATTAGAGTATATTGGTTTACTCATCAACCCTATGTCCTGCCAACATTTTTGAAAGTAAGGGTGTTTGCATTAGAATTGATTAGAAAAAGTCTAATAGTTGAAGATGAGTATTTCCTGAGCTACAAGAAGCCTTCAAGAATCAAATTTCCATGGAAAGTTGGTCCTCTTACCATTAAGAGTAAATAATATCTTTCAATGATTGAAAGCATGTTCAGAGAAATGGGTTTTTCAATGGAAGTTGTAGTCAATTATGACCCTCACCATATCATCTTAGATAGGACACATGCAAATAAAAACAAACCATTTGAGCATTCTGAGGTGGCATGACTGTCTGAGGCAGCAAATAGGATAGACTATCCCAAGGATAGTAATAATGGTGAGGATATGCAAGAGGATTCACTTTAACCTACACTAGGGAGTTATCCTCCTCAACAATATATTTCTTGTATTGTTGTTGCAGCTACTCATATCAGTCCATTGGCTAGTTTTTCCAAAAAGGTGAATAAGAGAGATTTCCCAGAATCCATGGATGTAGATGCGAAAGACACTATTAGAACACCCAAGAAACTAAAGATTGAAAATCTAGGAAAACTTGTATAGGTTGAAAAGACTAAAGGAAAAAAGAAACAAATGAAGATCAAAGGCCCATCCTTTGATATCTAGGAATATAACTTTGATAAAATTCCTGAAGGAGATACAGATAAGTACAAGTCCAAAACTAAATTGCAGGATAGATATAAAGATGTGGGTGAAAAAACTTTTTATGCAAAATTGAAGTTCTATGATGAAGTGAGAAAACTGTCTAGTCAATATGTATCCCTGGTGATTGTTAGGGATCAGGCTAAGGACACCTTCAACATGGTTGTGACTACAGGAAATAAAGTTGTTGAATTGAGGATGAGTTTGAACAAAATTCCTACTACTAAATATGATCCATTTACACAAAGAAACGGGTGACATCATTTATATTGATCTGTTACAAGCAACATTGTAGGTTTCAAAGTTGCAATCAATAAAGAAAAGAGTGGATGACTTGCTCATAAAGGAGAAGTTGGAGAATAAGGCCCACCAAGCATAGATAAAGAAACATCAAGTGGATTTATTGGTTGCTAACAGCCAGGATGATAGGGGAGCTGCTACATAGAAATTGTTAAAAGAAAAAGAGAATGCAATTCAATTGTTAAATAAGAAGTTGAGTATCCTAGCTAATCAACTCATACAAACCTCTAAGCTAGAAAAAATTGAAAAAGAAAAAATAAGCTTTGAATACTAAACTGATTGATTGCAAGGAAAGATTGCTTAAATTTGAAGAAAAGGAGAAACAACGGGAGAGAGATGTAGGACTTTGGGATGAAAAGCAAAAGGATTTTGAAACAAAGAAAGCATAGTTAGAAAATGATTTAAAGTAACTAAAGGAAAGGGATAAGGGGAAACAAGTGCAGGTTATTTCATCTTCTATACAATCTTGTACAAACTCCCTTTTCCAAGCTATGTCTCAAGTAAGTCTTAAAGAGTTAGAAATCACTGGTTTGAAAAACCAAAATAAAACCTTGGAAGACATAGTTGAAAAAAGCGAAAAGGTTGCAGAAATATATTGGAATACAAATGTAGAGAGTTGGTAGAAATGATCAACAAATTGTCAAAACAAGTTTCAGGATAGTCATCCCTACAAGGAGCAAAGCATCTTATTTGGGATGTATTCATAGCAGAAGCAGCCAAGCTTAGACCCTATTTGGATTTTATTCTGGACAAAGAGATTGTTACACTAGCTTCTGGACAAAATGTACAAATGGTAAGGAAGGTATTGAACACAAATCCCATAGACACAACTAATAACGCAATCAGTTTCTTGAACAATTTAACAGAAGAAGAAATCAGGAATGCAAATATCTAGGATAGAGTTTTGGTCATCACATGGGAAATAAAAGTGGTAAATAAATATCATCATTTAGAAAAAGTTCAAGCAAAGATTGATGTCATGCATAATCAGATTAAATAATTCATTCAAATTTTTAATCCTTTATTCAAAAGAGGGCTTCCTTTATTTTGGGAAGAGAAAGGAGGAATGTTTTATCAAAAGGAGTACAATGATAGATTAATCAATTGTAGATAGGATCACAGATAGTTTGATGATATGCAGCAACAATCTTTATTAAGAAATATTGTGATTGACAATATGGCTGGAAAATTTGAGATGTTGTTTGATTTTAAAGCTACATGTACCAAATTTCCACTTTTCTCTTATCCAGAAAACATGGAGCTCAGGGTATTGGCTAAGGATATAATAACTCTAGATATTCCAACTATTATCAATGGAAGACAGTTGAAAATTATGGGAAAAGTAAATACAAGTTGTGCCAATGCAGACATGACTAAGCATGATGAGGATCAAAAGGACTATTCTAGGATGATCAAGTGAGACAGAATCCTGAAGAGGCATTACTGTTTTAAATCTAGCATGCACGTCATCCCCATTATTTTCCATTTTATGAAATGCCACGTTAGAGTTTTTTGAGAGTTTGTTTCTCAATTTGTAACTAATTTTGACCTTGTTTTGAGGTTGGTCTCAGGGATCTAAGACACTATAAGTATACCCTAAATAGAGGAATAAAGGGTTGAAACCAATGATACTTTTTGTGTTACGTAATTTTGAGATCCGTCTTTAATAAAAGTTGCAGAACCGAATGCTGGTCTTTGAATGCAAAATATAATGTGTATTTGTTAGTTACAGTCTATGATTTCTCTTCTATATGTGCATATCCTTCTTGATAAAATTTCCATTATGATTCCTTTCATATATAAGACAAGTGTGTGTTAGTTTCATAATTCACACTTGGTTATTCTTATTAATTTTGTCACAACAATCTTGAGACAAAGCACAGACTCACAAGAGATTCAAGACAAATTAGACATGAAATGATGTAACAGTACTGCAATAGGAGGTTGCATCTTTGTATAATCAATAATAGAATGAATAATAGAATACAATGTCATGCAAACTTGCATGAAATGGAGAAAATTTGAATTCACAAAGAGGTCATTCGAATTGAATGGATGGGTGTAACTTAACTGACTGTTAGCCACACTAGACACACCAGTTAACCACAAATCTAGCCATGATTAACTCAACTGAGTCCTAAATAAATTGAAGTGCAATAAATGACTGAGTCTAATAGAATGTAACTCATTTTGCATGTCAAATAGTAGGCGGGGGTGCATCATTGACTCCATTTAACTCCGATGAAGTGAACTGAACTGATACAAGTCATCAGAAGTTGTTGGAGGCTCATTATGTCACTCCAGTTCACCAATATTAGCCCAAAATAGACATTTTCATGATGGAGGAGCCTTTACAACTCAGCTTAACTGATTTTTAGGTGGAACAAAAATTAGTTAGCTCATTGGCACTCTTTATGACACCCAGATCACCCAGAAATGCGTTGAAGGAGGAAGCCTAGTTAGCCTCCTTGATTGAAGGAGAAGGATTAGTTGGAATCCCTGATTGAAGGAGGGCTTGAGTGTGCTGATGATGATGTCATTAATGTGCATTTTGATGCTATTTGAGTCAATAAAACTTAGGATAGTGGTTAATTAGGCCAAAATTGACCAAATAGGTGTGTGGGTTGGATAAATGTCTCCAATAATGCTATGTATATCGTTTCAGATATTCACAAATTATTTCTACCAAATTTAATGCAGAATTCATCCTAGTTGGTGCTCTATTGTTTTGGATTGTCATCATTTATTCCTTATCACCAAACCAAAAACATATTGACCATGAGCGAAGTATTATCTTGATTTTGCAGACATTTCCTATGCAAATTGCTCTGCTTTTCTTGATAATTGTGACTCCATAGCGAAATATACACTTACCTTGTTTCAACCACAAAAATATATGAATTTCATTTCATGTTTGTATCTAGTCTTTTTATATATCTATGATAGATCCCCCTATGGAAATGGAGAAGCCAGCTCCCTTTCCTAAAGTGGTTCTGATGTTACCTCGGGGTTCGCCTTCTAAAACCTTAGGTGTGATTCTGAGTGCTAAAACCTAAAACAGTTCTTAATGTTCAACACTATTATAACACCAGGAATAAAGGCCAAAATTCATAGGAACTCCCACCATCAACATCTACTTCCAATATAGGAAAAACAATTGTTCAAACAGAAACAATTATTCCCAAGATTGAGTATAGTTTGATTGATGAATTGAAAAGGGAAAATTCTAACATATCTTTATTTGAACTTCTGAATATACCCTCCATGAGAGAATATCTTCCTAAAAGCATGGTTTTAAACAAATCCATGAAAGTTCAGAACAACAACTTAGAGACTTACGCTAAGCCTGATTGTCAGAAGCCAAGTGGGAAAAGGAATCCTCCTTTATTACTTACCTTTGATATATTCATATAAATGTACATAATTGCATGATATACACAGGTTCATCTTCAAATGTTATGCCACTGTCTATTTGTAAGAAACTTAATGCACCTTGGGAACCCTGCCCTACCTAGATTGTTCAACTTGATAGATTAAGAGTCAGGGTGGTAAGGGAATTAAAGAATGTCCTTTTAATGTTATTTGTTGATCCAAAGATTCACCAGGACATTGATATTGTGATTACTGACATTCCTGAAGCAGATGGCATGTGCTTGAGAAGAGACTGGTGAGGAAAACCTAAGGGTTATTTTTCCACTAATTGGTTCCATTTATGGCTCCCTTACTATGGAAGACCCAATAAAATCAAAATTGTAAGGGAACCTTATATGAAATAGACAGTCAGTAACCTGAATGATCCTAGTGAGCCTGTTATTTAATTTATCTCATGCATTGAACATTATACATTTGATACTTTTTTGGGGAATCTTCCTGTTGATTCTTCACCTATTGAGGATGTTGGAAATCTATCTAAAATCATTAATTATAATGTTGTTTCATTTTCTATTTATGTTGTTCATAATGTATATAATGTGAATACCAATTTTAGAGTAGACTTATGTTCATGTACTTTATTTTTTGATGGATATAAATCTAAAGACGGAGCTAGTGTAGGTTGTGTATTGATAGATCCTAAAGGATCCAAGATAATGATTGCATGAATATTGGAGTTTGAATGTACCAATAACATTGATGAGTATGAAGCTCTTGTTCAGGGGCTCAGGAAAGAAACTGATTTTGGATTTCAAGTAAGAGAGTGCTATGGAGATTCTAAGATTATTATAAAGAAGGTAAGAAACAAGATCCATTGTATATTACCTCGTCTGATAAACTCCCAGAAACTTGTTAGGGACATGACCAATTAGTTCAAATATTTTAACATTAAGTTTGACCCTAGGTCCCAAAATTTTGATGTAGACTTATTATCTAATATTGCATATAAGATCATTCCCCTTAAATTTATGTCTCCTGATAATTTCTCGATAAAATTAATATACAGACCTTCTATCCCGGACAATGTTACAAATTGGAAGGTCTTTGATGATGATAAAAAAATCCTTGACTTTTTGACAACCCAAGATACTTTTAAAGATGTAGCCATTGATGAGGCTGAACATGACATATCATTGTCTGATCCCAACTTCGCTTCCAATCTTATCCCTAATTCAGTAATAAATTTAGACAAATATTATGACTTGTAGGACAAATTCAAGAATACAACTAATTGTAAGACATGTAGTTCTTCTCTGAATTATAATATTGTTAATTTGGGAACTGAGAAAAATACTCAACTATTAATATAGGGATCAACTGTCTGCCTGATGAGGAAAATGGTTTGATTAAATTATGAAAGGAGTTTAAGGATGTGTTTGCTTGGACATACGACTATTTTAACACATTTTACACCAAAATCATGCAGCACAACATTCCCATGACGCCTATTGTCAAAACCTATCAATAGAAATTGAGGAAGACACATCCTAGTCTTGAACCATATGTGAAGAAATAACTCAAGAAACTTTTAACATCTAGAATTATATTTCCCTTGAGGTACACACAATGGATTTAAAACTTAGTCCTCGTCTGAAAAAATAAAGAGGAAATATGATTGTGTGTGGAATTTTGGAATCTAAATAAAGCATCTAAATAAGATAATTACCATGTTCCTTCAATGACACAAATATTGAAAATGGTTGTAGGTACTGAAATGTTCTCCTTATTAGATGTTTTCTCTGGTTACAATCAGGTTTCGGCCACCCTTTCTGATCAACTTAAAACTACTTTCAGCACACCTTGGGGAACGTTTTCTTACAAAAGGATGTCGTCCAGATTGATTAATGCAGGTGCCACTTTCTAAAGAGCTATGGATATAGATTTTAGATGATTAATGCATAATTATGTAGTATTCTATCTCGATGATATTACTATATATTCTAAAAAGAGGCATCATCATATGTTTCTTCTTAGGAATATTTTTGAAAGATGCGGGAAGTATGGTATCTCACTGAACTTGAAGAAGTCCATTTTTGTAGTCACAGAAGGTACAATTTTGATTCATTATTTCGAAAGATGGAATGATTATCGATCCCAAAATAAAAAACACGATTTCCAAAATTGGGCCACCCAATTCAAAGAAGTCCATGCAGTCCTTCCTGGGTAAGATTAATTTTGGCAGAAGTTTTGTACCCAATTTTGCTGATTGTTCGGCAATTACAAGATTGGATTAAAAAATATGTACAATTTAAATGGTTTGATGTTCATAAATATTCTTTTTCTAAGATTCGGAATGTGGTCGTGTATGCTCCTTCATTGATGTCCCCATATTTTAAAAAATATTTTATTTTGTATACTTTTTCCACGGACTTTTCTTATGATGTTGCTTTAACGCATAAACAAGCCGACAATGTTGAAATTCCCATTTAGTTCATGAGATATACATTTAAAGGAGTTAAATTGAATTACTCATAGATTGATAAATAGGTCTCTACATTTTATAAGTATGTGAAACATTTTAGACCCTATTTATTGGAATATAGAACGGAGGTAATTGTCCCTTATGCATCCAAGTGAATGTATTGATCGAGAAAGATCTTGGAGAGAATCATGCCCATTGGATTATTGCACTTCAAGAATACAACTTGGAGATCAATCCTACGAAAATTGTCAAAGGACAAGGCTTGTTCTTGCTAGCTTCCCAATATAATGATCCTGAGCAAGAACTACAATGAAAACAAGAGGAATATATATCTGAGGATATTGTAAATGTTATTTCTTCTCCAACCTCTGAATTGTATGATGGAATTAGGTTTTTTCTTACTCATGGTTATTCTCCACCAAGCTTGAACTTCAATAAATGAAAATATTTAAGATTAAAAGCTGCACCTTATCAATTTTTTGATGGAGTACTCTTTAGAATAAATTATGATGGTGTTTTCCTTAAATTTCTTGAAAAGGAAGAAGATGACAATGTTTTGTTGGAATTGCATGCAAGGCGGGAAGGAAGACACTATTTAGGAGAAACAAAATCCCACAATATGCTTAGTGTTAACCCAAAAAATCCCTCACTAAGATCTACATGACCTACACCACCCAAGGACATCCATACACGACCCTCATTTGACCCCCACTCCTTCAAAAATATGAAAAGGGCTTAAAAAACCCTAAAAGGAGCCAAAATAGCTATCATGGGGTCTAAAACCTCCAAAAATGGGATAAAACCCCCAAAAGAGCTAAAGATTGGATGAAAAGGGGCTAAAATCCCCAAAAAGGGGCTAAATCCTCAACAAGGGGCTTAAAACCCTAAAAATCTTGAGAAAAAGTATAAATAGAGGGGTGGGGGTCACTCTCAAATCACTTCTCCTTCTCTCCCTATTGTTATGCTGCCCATGTGAGTGTCTTAAGACCATTTTCCTCTCAAGCCATTCACCCTCCCTCTCCTCCATTTCTTCATTGAGCCAAAGTTCCCATTCCAAAGAGAGAGGTGCTTCCAAAGCTAGGGCATGGTGGCCCATTTCCACCCAAACAAAAGGTGTAACCATTAGTTTTCCATTGTTATTTTTCTTTACTAGCTTGTTTTATTTGCAGGCTTATGTTCTAAAAGTTTGCTGCAGGTTCTCCTTTGATTTCCTGTAGCCATCTTTCATTTTTCTAACAAGTTTCCTGCAGGGATTCATGGCTCAAAGCTAACAGTTATTTCCAGGGTTTTCTTTCTTTTTCATTCCATGCTCACAGGAACCCTACCCTTTCATATTATAGACATAAGGGATTTGTTCCTGGCTATAGCAAGGGAAAAATCCCTACTACAGATTTGGCAACCATACCAAGTCGATCCCATAGGATCCATGCATTCAATTTCTGGATTTCAGTTTTTATTTACCCTAGTTTAGTTTTCTTTCAAATCTAGATTAAATCTATCTTTTTATGCATTTTTAATTCATGGCAGAGCCTCCTTAAGGCCAATCCAAACCCATTCTGCCATAGTGCAAGTTACTATCAGCGGTTCTTGGCTCGGGCAAAAAAAATTTCATCTTTCGGACTAGGTCGCTCTTATCGGGCTGAAAGGTGCAACTAGGTCGCTCATTCAGGCCCTAAAGGTGCGAATTCATCCCCAAAATCATATTGCTTCTATCTGCAATTTCTGAGTGACCCCCTCCCCTGATTTGGGGAAAGTTTGGTGACCCCTCGCATATTTTTAAAGTTATTGGGACTATTAGTGCAGCTCAACCACCTCTATCCATCAATCTGTGTTTATTTCATTTCAGTCTCTGTTTATTTCATTGCAGCCTGTGTAAATCACTGTTAAATCAAATGGTTAATTGGTTAAAAAATATGATTAAATCTTGGATAAAATTACTATAGGTTTCAATTCTTAATTTGAAATTAATATCTTGCCTATCCCTTCCTCCTCTACCCAGTCATCACCTTTGGATTATTCTGGGATAAGATGAAGTGTGAAGCTCGTATAGTAATAGGCACTTCACCTATCATTTTTCAAAACCACAAAAAATGGGTGACTTGGAAGGTATAGGGGGTGGTAGGCCTATGGGGCCTCGCGTCATTCGCGTCCTCCCTGTTGACTGACCTTGCACTCAGAGGGTGACCTAAGGATCTACAAATGGGCTTAGTCCCATTGTGTTGAGAGCCCAACACCCTTTCCTGGTTGAAGAGAGATACAAGTGTAAGGAAGTCACCTAGTGAGGCTACCACTGTTCAAATTTAGGTATGGCATGTATTCAAGTTTCTCTTCACAATTTACTGCTATCATAAACAATTTATTCATGTTATAAGTTCTGCAATACAATCTCTGCGAACTATTCATAAACCATACAAGTATCCACTAAGTGTAACAGAAATATAAAATACATACACACAAATGATACCACATAAAACAACCAAACTCGGTTCATGACGCTGAGCTAGCCATTAAAATTTATAATTTACACTAATTCAAACACTTGCAGTCTTTGAGGACATAAGTCCCTGACTTCCTTAACTGTGGGAAGTATTGTTGATGTATTTGTAACTTCATAATGTATTCACTTGTATATCTTATGTCTTGTACCCCGATGTTTATTACGGGAAGTGTCTATAATGTATTTGAGTCATGCCATGCCCCGATGTTCCTATCGGGAGGTTCTATAATGTAAACAAGTCATGCCAAGTCATTGTGGGTAACCCTCCTATTGTTCAAGGGTTAAAGTCCCCGCAGTTCTAGGGCACTAGGGTTATTAGACTCTCCTAGAGAAGTTGGCCTTAGTGAGTCATTGTCAAGTCAGGAATTAGCATAAATAGAGAGTGAGCCTCTCTATTTATCACACACTCACTCACACTCGGTTGTAGCACATAACTGAGGAAGAAGAAGTTTCTGGGGCTAGAAATAAAGAGGCTACTGCTGTCGGGATATCATCTTATTGTTTTTGGGGCTTTGCTATTTGGTGCTAATTCTATCTCTGAGGAAGTTGTGGGGTTTTCTCCTTTATTGTTTCCCTAAGGAAAATATTTTTGTTCATTGTCATATGTGTTTGATTGATGTGCTTATTATTCTCTCAGTTAAGATCCTAAGTTAATGCTAGCTTAAATGATAAAAATCTAACATGGTATCAAAGCTAACCTAAGAAGAAGACATTGTACAGCTGCAGGAACTAGGGATTCCTATTTTTGGATCTCTCTCCACATATTTTTAGCAAAAGAAGGTTGGACTAACTCTCCTCCACAGGGCACATCTTTCTGTCGAAGCAGAATCTGATTCTAAGCATTTTTAGTTTTTGACCCGACACTGGGCCGAAAATTAGGGCTTTCCACAGAAGTGGAATTTTTGAGTGAGCCCAGGCCTGGATTGATCTCCTCCTCAAAATCAAATTTTATATATCAATATCAAAGCATTTGGTTGGACATAAATCTGGAAAATCCAAACCCTAATCTGCCCCTGAACCAGCACTGTAGAAATTTAGCCCCAGATTCAGATACGACATCTTGACCTGGTAAGATCTAAATATTTTGTATTTCCATTTGAGGTTCTTAGTTAATATGTCTGTTGTAATCTCACAGATCACATAAGGTTACCAATAATACATACAAAAATACATAAAATATTCACAGATACAAGAGACGAGAACTGATAAGATGAACAGATTATATTATTCTCAATAGATCATACAAAGCCAAGAACTGAACTGCGTTCTTGTGTGGCTCAACAGCCTAATATACATGTTACAAATAGTTACAATCATAACTACCTGTCGGTTCATCGAACCGACACGACTATTAGTTAACAGACTAACCACTGTGTTTACTCAGCCGACCGACGTAGTCGGCCTCTCGACTTAGTCGGCTGATCGACTAAGTCGGTC
>LPNX011139913.1:0-43727 GCA_001517045.1 Pseudotsuga menziesii
CGTTTCTTATCCAAATGCTAAGATGGATAAGAGGTTCTTCAAGAGTTGAGTTCTTCATATTCCTCATCACTTGAGGTATCTTCTTTAGATGGTGAGAGCTTGATCTTCAGTTGCTCCCACCTTCTCTTCTCTTATTATGAGTCAAACTTCTTCTTCTTCCCAGAGTCTGCTGAAAGTAATCACTTCCTTCTAGCACACATTCCTTGCATGAATGAATCCCATGATCCTGGGAGGCCATTCAAGGTAGCTATCACCACTTCTATATTTTCCACTTCTTCTTTTACTGCTTCAATTTGTTCTTTGATTTGAGAGACCCTCATAAAGTATGACTGTATGGTCTCTACATTCTGGGTATTCTCATTCTTCAACTGTTTTCTCAAAGTCATATTCCGATTTATGTTCTTCCATTCAAATAGCTTGGTCAAGGAATCAAACATCTCTTTCGGTGTCTTTAGGGGAGACACGTGTGGTACAAGGTGATCCATGATTGAATCGGCAATAATATTCTTGGCCTTGACCAAGTTCTTCTTGTGTAAGCCTTTGAGCCTCATCTCCCTTTGGAATAGGAACCTCTCTACTTGTGTAGGTGTCCAATTCATTTTCTTCAGATAGATCATATACTTCCATGCTTAGAATTTTTCAACTTCACCAAGCTTATCATCAAGTTGATGTGATAGATCACTTTGAAATGAGAACCTCAAATGAAAATAGCAAAATATTAGATCTTATCGATTTGAGGTGTCTGTCCTGGTTCTGGAGCTGGTTGATCTAGGATTTGTTAGAGAAACCCTAATTTTCAAAACTTGGAATCTTTTAGATCTGATTGCATAGAAAGATAGATCTCTTCAAGGAAAGCTGTCCAATGTACTCCTTTTCTGAAAACAGTGTAGAGAAACTCCCGGAACAGGCACTACTACATTTCGATCCAAAATCCAATGGTAAAATCCGACGGCGCATGGATTTCTCTTTTTAAACTTACCAAAAATCACAAGGATACATTTGTTTTCTGTAAGTTTGGCCACAAGCGTCGCTTAACCGACGGTTATGATAATATTCGTCAGTTAAGCGACGGATAGTCTCATAACCGTCGGTTAAGCGATGACTCCTTTAATTGGTTGTAAGATACATATCCCAAGATAAGCGACGACGCCTTTTATAAGATACATATCACAAGATATAAGTGGAAACTTTAATAAAATCTAGTTTATATTTCTTTGATATGCCACAAATACTTCAAGGTTTTCGGTCGAACCACGCGATTTCAGGGAAAATTTGGTGAGAGCATTTGGAATAAGGAGACCGGATTACTGGACGAATCGGCATTTTCTGACGGGAATTCTACCGAGCAGGGGGGGTCATGTATCATCCGTCAGGGAGAAGTGTCCGTGGCGGTAGAGATCGTAAGTATTATTTATTCGTTTCCCTTGTCTTTGATATTGGCTTTCAGAGAATTCTGTAAGGTATGGGGACCAAGTTCTGAATTTTACCCTATTATAGTCAGTAAAAGAGGGTTTAGAATTAAGTGCCTCGCAATTATTGGCCACGAGTTCAATACTTGGGGATCCATCCTTTAGTTCTATACCCAATGCCCTAATGTACCCTCAGACAGTGAATGCCGATGCTTTTTGACGAATTGGGACTTTGCTTGTTATTTTTTCTTGAGAAAATTGGAAATTTGAACATAAAAGGGTTTTGATGGCAACGGTATTTTTTTGATTTGGTCAGCAGGGATTTGTGCACTTTTAGCACTTTGACCGAAACTCTTTTATGTAAGGAAAATGAAACTAAACAAATTTTCAATGGAATTGGATTTTTTTAGGCCCCCAAGACTCTAAAAACTGAGCCGAATGCCCATTTTTATTTAGTTTTTGCTATAAAATAGTGATTATTTTCTTTTGGCAAAAAAATCGAGCCGAAAAAATATGTCATCCAATTTATATAATAGATTACTAATACATTTTCTATATATGTTGCATATGTAAAACAATTCTGCGTGTGTTAGGATTTACTATACATACTAGTCTGAGGGCATTGTAGAATGCCAACCGTCATTTTTGAATTGCAGTGGAAGATGCCAAATTTTAATTCTGCTCCCAAGTAGTGCCCTTATTTTTGGCATTTTCTGCCCTTGGGATGTGCTTCAAGAAACATTGCACTGCAAAGTGGGTTTTCTTCAGCACAGGTGCCATGCCTGAGGAGTAGCTGTTCCCCTAAAATCGCCCAAACACTTGAACATGGCCTCATTCCTTTCAACCTCATGCCATATGCGTGGGGTAGACCATTGCAAGAATTGAACCCTGGTGAACGGCTCAATATTCCATGAACCTCACCAGTTAGCGAATTTCCCTTTGGTAGTATTTCCCTTCATCTGACAATCAGAATGTTGCTGTTGTCCATCATTTGAAGGGAAACATGTTTATGATTCTTCTATGAACTGTAGAATGTCTTTCGAAGGTCATTTGAAGGGAAACATGTTTATGGCTCTTCTACGAAGTGTAGAATATCTTTCGAAGAAGGTTATGTGAGTTTATGAGTTTGGGCAGAACCATTAAATCTGGTTCTGCTATTACTTTTAATTTTTTTAAAGAGAAGGTTAACTGACCCATTTGAACACCTTGAATCTCTACGCTGTTGGAAACAGGGAGTGCAAGAGGGTTTTTTATATAATACATATTGTAACATATATGTTAATTTTTGATTATATTCAAAAAAATACATGCAGAAAGCTGAATTAACTGCAGAAAACATGAAAACATAGATTTAACTACTGGATTAATGATGATCATTAAAGCATAAACTATTCAGTACACATAACACCAATCATATAGTAGTTATAACTTATAATGTTGTCATCAAATTATCAATCATGAACCATAACATCAACCTTCAAATTTTAAGATATAACATTTGTCGTCAACAAACTGTATAGAAAATATCAACCACGAAATGAAACAGAGTATCATATTCATTACCAAAGAGTTGTAAGATGCAGTCAACAGTTTAAAGGTAGGTTCAATGTCCAAAGATCAAACTTAAGCTGTCACGTAATGTTCACAAAATAGACCATAGTAAATACAAAGTACAAACTAAAACTAAATTAGCAAATTCTAAATAGGTAAAGGACAGATAAATCTGGTATCTATTAAGCTTTCCTCTTTCCACAAGAAACTTATTGTTTCTTTTCTCTTGATATATGAATAAGAGTAGGAGTAGGTGGATGTGGTTGTGGAACACGAACAATAGCTACATGGTACTCATGCAATGCTAGAGGTTATGACACTAAAGGAAAAGTTCATGCATCTAGAATACAATTGGTGGATGGGGGTGGCATCTTTGTTACATGGTCACCCAAAAGTTCTAAAGCTATAGCTTCATTCTCCAAAGAGTTGTTCTAAAGCTATAGTATCATATTCATTACCAAAGAGTTGTAAGATGCAGTCAACAGTTTAAAGGTAGGTTCAATGTCCAAAGATCAAACTTAAGCTGTCACATAATGTTCACAAAATAGACCATAGTAAAGACAAAGTACAAACTAAAACTAAATTAGCAAATTCTAAATAGGTAAAGGAAAGATAAATCTGGTATCTATTAAGCTTTCCTCTTTCCACAAGAAACTCATTGTTTCTTTTCTCTTGATCTATGAATAAGAGTAGGAGTAGGTGGATGTGGTTGTGGAACACGACCAATAGATACATGGTACTCATGCAATGCTGGAGGTTGTGACACTAAAGGAAAAGTTCATGCATCTAGAATACAATTGGTGGATGGGGGTGGCATCTTTGTTACATGGTCACCCAAAAGTTCTAAAGCTATAGCTTCATTCTCCAAACTAACCTCCTTTGTATTTTTGTCCCAAGTCATATATGTTCCAACTTCTATCATTCTTTACCACTCAGAATAATGGGACAACAACTTCAAGTTGTAGTGGACAGAAACCAAGCTTTCTACTTGGCCTACGTTTAGGTTATTTCTCTTTATGCTGTGGTGAAGTTGTAGGTGCTCTAACACCTCTCTATAGAAGTGTTAACAACTTGTGAAAGCACCTTCACTACCAATTTATGCAAATTTCTACTTGGCCTACGCTTAGGTTATTTCTCTTTATGCTGTGGTGAAGTTGTAGGTTCTCTAACACCTCTCTGTAGAAGTGTTAACAACTTGTGAAAGCACCTTCACTGCCAATTTATGCAAATGTGTGGTAGAGGAGCCATACATGTTCCACCTTTCGGTGCATGGTAGATTAACAAAGATTTTATGTTCACTGATGTACTTGCTCAATTCGCTTCATACTTGAGCACAATCCTCTTCATCAGGGACCAACTTGTTTAATGCATGCATATACCCACTTTTCACCTCTGGATTTGTTTGTGGTTTTCTCCTCACCCCAACCGGAGGTGTTTGTTGGGCCAACCAACATGGAGAATAATATTTGGGTGTAAGGACATGTGTTAAGGCACGGAGTGGAACACTTAGATTATCCCACCATTTGACCACATGTTTATGAAAATGATAATACAAGATTTCACATCTCGGCTTAACAATGTCTTTTATGCACCTAGCATGCTGTCCATCTAATCGTACACCTCCCCAATCACCGGCTGATTTGTATATATAACTTAAATCATGTTATAAACGAGCTTGGTAAATTGTAGAGAATACCTAACATGTGCCCAAAATTGACCATCATTAATGGTGTCCTCCACTTCTTGAAATTCATGTCCATCATATACGGATGCAACACTGCCTTTTAAACATGCCATGATTCATGTGAGACCATACTAGCCAGTACCTCTCTTACCTTCAAAAGAAACTTGTGAAGGCAAGTAATAGATAGGCTATAGAAAATATGTTCTTTGCAATCTTAAGTAGCTCCAACTAGAGTGATTGTGGAAAATGTAGTGGGTATGGCTATGATTGGTAATAAGTTTTATCATTCTTCTCCCTTTCTTGTACAATGCACCAATCCATTTATAGTCATGGTCCTTCACCTTAATTAGTGCAATCTATCTTGGCACATATGTTCTATTTGAACTTGTTAATTAAGTTTGATTGCTTCCAAATGCCTCCCATAACTTATGGTTACTTTTCTGGTAAATGTCACCATGGTTGTGCATTGTTTTAGGATTTTAGCAAGTTTTGCTTTGTGTGTTTGTGTCTGATCTTCCTGCTGCCAATAGTTACTAATAATAATTGATTCGATGTGAATGATTTGTGTTCAACCAGAGACAATATTTTTAATAAATAAAATTTGATCATTTCCTTATTTGACCACTGGAATGCAGAATTCAGTTGGGATGATGTGAAGAGTGACAAGCACAAAGAAAATTATCTTGGTCATAGCATCAAGGCTCCCATTGGGAGATGGCAGAAAGGTATTTATTTGTGACTAAAATATTACTAGTTTTTTATCGCTTTGTAGTCTGCTTGTCTTTTACCTTAGGTGGATAAATTGATCTATGCAAACTGAATAGAACATTTTTCCATCATAGGTGGATTACTAATATACTTTTAGTTTGAGTTCAAAATTTAAATTTGAAAATCTT
The DNA here is from genome assembly GCA_001517045.1 of Pseudotsuga menziesii. Lineage (NCBI taxonomy): Eukaryota > Viridiplantae > Streptophyta > Pinopsida > Pinales > Pinaceae > Pseudotsuga > Pseudotsuga menziesii. Next base: position 5,541 of record LPNX011139913.1, read on the forward strand.
GCATAATTGTCTGAACCCTGCATAATCTCTTCATGATTGATGCCACCTTTTCTGATTTGATTGACTTTCATGTCTACTAGGTTGACGTCTTATTTTGTGTGATGGATAGAAATTAGAAGGTTTCCTTTATATACTGTTCTGATAAAATATCATCATATTTTGTCAGTTGAACTTCTAGTTATGCAATATTCAGGGCCAAAGCACTTAAATGATCATCTCATAATGTTCCTACTCAGGAAAGGATCTTCATTGGTATGCAAGGGATAAAAAGGCACAAGATTTCAATGAAGAGGCAAAGAAAGAGGAGATTAAAAGGGTCAAAGAAGAGGAGGAGCAAGCCATGCGTGAGATTTTGGGTTTGGCACCAAAGCATGCAAGCCATCCTCAAGGAAATCGATGGGATAAAAGAAAGGCTGCAGAGCTACTGAGGAAAGGAAACTGTGCAGAGGATTTGGCTCCTGGTTATGCAGAAGGAGAGCGTGTACAGGGGCTTGGTTTTTCTCGGTAAGTTTTCACCTTTACGTTGTTATTGTTGATGAATGATTGGCTTTTTATTGATTTGTTGCTAACTCTCTCAACCTTGTTCTGATTTTCACTTGCAAGAAAATGACTTTGCTTCACTTCTTATGTTTTGATTTGGTTATCTTTTCTATAGATGCATATTCATTATTTCTTCTAGTTTTTTATTTCTTTTCATTTGCATTTGTATTTATTCTCTCAGGCTTCATAATGCAGGGCTCCCCATCATTCTATGAATGAAAAATCTCTTCCTAAAGAATTTAGTCTTGCTTTAAATAACAAACTTCAGGAAAGAGAGAATGAACCTCACATGAATTCTCGAAAGGATGAAGCAAGCCAACAGTCTGATGGACATGAATCGGATTCTTCAGGATATGATCAACATGCTAGGAAAAGGAAGAGGAAAGAGGAAAAAAAGAGGAGAAGAGAAGAAAGAAAGACTTCAAAGATAGATAAGAAAAGTCATGAATCAGATTCCAAGCGAGATAAGAGAAGGCATGGATTAGAACCCAGTAGAAAGCACAAAAGGCAGCATGAGGGTAGCAGCGATTGAAAGGGTAAACATGCTTGTTAAACTATTGAGATCAGAATGATATCCACTTTTCCAACAATCATTGGTTTTCAGTTTATGTTGATGGAAATCTGAACATCTTCTTGCTATCGAACCAGTGCTAAATTGATTTGACAATTAAATAATGAAACAAGTAAAATATTGGGTGTTATTGTAACCTAGAAAACTAGTACCATAGCTGTATTGTTGTGTATTAATGTAAATCTTTTTGTACTCTGTATTGTGTACGCCAATCAATGGATTGCATGCTTAAAAAGAAGGAATACCACCTTTACAAGAATTCAGATTTGATTTGTGGGATTTTGATTTTTATACCCAACTTTTCCAATGGACCATAGACTGGACGGTATGGTCAGAATACTGAGGATAGGAACTAACCATTTATTTTGTACTGATGACTATGCTGAGCTATTCACTCCAAAATGATTGTCAGTGATATTTAATATTTATGTTGAACGCATGTATACAGGGACATGGTCTCCTCAATACTTGGTCGTCCTTGTGAAAACACCCTCAAAAACCACTTATGAACTGTCCATCCGCCTTTCTCCTTTCCCCATATGATTTTGATGCTTATATGTCTGCACTCTATGGGAACCCACCATCAGTCCATCCGCAGACAAACCAATTGTCCTCTGCTTATTCTCCCACTGTGGTCGGCCTGCTTCATTGCTTTTTCACACTGGGTTGCTACACCACCCTTTGCCTCAGTAGTCCACACCATCACTGCTGTTGGGGAAAATTTTCTTCCCACTCTCTTTTGTTGCTGAATTTCACTATCAACATAACAACCCGAGCTTAGTGTGGAAGAAGCATCAACAACAGTATCTAAGCTTCAACGGATCCGATGAGTCTCACGCTCCATAGTGTGTTTTGTTGATTCTGAGGGATTCATTTATGGGGTTTGGTTCTTCCGCCTATAAATCAATGCTATTATTTCTATTTCTATATCCTTTTATTAAGCATTCTTCTTACAAGATCATTCTCTAGCTACACAGTCTCATTGTATAAGTTCCACACTCAATCTAATTTAAGATACTCCTTTCTTGCTTTTCTTGAGTTTGATTGTCTCCTAAGTTTGGATTGTTGCTCCTCCCACCCCACCATTTGTTGACTGATCGCTCAAGCGTTGTAGAACTATAATCCATCTATGATCTGTCTGATCAAACCCAGTAGTCACAGTTCTTCCAATTTCCACCCAACAGCCTTGATCTGTCTGCCCTTGCTCCATGGATTTGCCTTATACAGCCTTAGCCGTGCAAGGAAAGTCACCCTGATCTGCTTGTGCATAAGAAAACCCTAAGGCTTTCTATATAACTTCATGTATCCTAGTAAGTAATAATATCAAGGGGAATTAATGACAGAGAGGTGGATCTGGTGGATCGATTCAAGGCTGGAGGTTTTGGCTGAGCTCACCATAAAATTTTCTATTGTTGTTACTAGGTATCTAATCATCTCCTTTAGTGCTCAGGCTATCATTGGACTTACTTCACTCTTGTTATCTCCATCAGAATCTGTCATTTGCATGAGTTTGGACTAATGAAAAATCTAATATGATTGTACTAATGCATCAAGAAATTTTTGTTGCATGTGCTGTTTTACTCTCTTTGCAGGATCTGATGGCCAAAATTAATGAAAAATGAAAATCTAATATGATTGTACTAATCCATCGAGAAATTTTGTTGAATGTCTTTACAAAGTTGCTTCTCTATCATTGAGCTTTCAGAATTATAATCAACTAGTTTTTTATTGCTACTCTGCTTTTGTAAATGAGATTTTCAGTTGACTAACATGGCATGAACACTATAGCATGGTTTAGAATATATTACAGACTGTATATGGCTTTAAGTTCATTTATAAATTGTAATTTGTGGAAATGCAAATTAACATATAGTGCATAGTTAATTTCATCAAAGTAACTTGAGATAAGAAGCAGATGCGAAAAATGTAATTTGCATGTCTGTTGGGTCCCATAGGATGTATTGCTAGCAGCTATACATGGGAAATGCCATCCTCATTTCAGAGTTGGATTCATTGACCCATATAGTATTGTCCTTCTAGAATAAGTTGTTTATTAAATTATCTTAAAATTGTATTGGATTCATATGTTTCCTGTAACTGTTCCTCTAATATGATGTCCTTATTCTTTCAGGTACTCGCTGAAAAGATGGAAGAGCTGCTAGACTTTGACAAGTATGCAAACTGAAATGGTAAACCATCTAAACTGCTGGTCCAATCTTCTCTTCAAAGTCTGAATTTGTCAGGCTGTCTCTGAATATACCCATGCCTGGAAATGCTTACTGCTGTTTGAAAATGAAAGTGTACTCAGATTTTCCCTATGTATTTTTACTCTCATCAAAACAAGTGTCCCATAAGAGAAGATCTCACCATAACACTCTCATAAGCTGACCACGTGACCATGTCATTTCTGCTGTTCAAGTGAAAAAATTTCACTTGAACACCCATGCAATATGGGGGATAGAAATTTCATTACACAAATTATGGATCTGAAAGGTGAGAAACAATAATTTAAGATGGTCTTCATGTGTTCAGCAAGGGAGTATTCCATGTAGAGATTCAAGATAGTTTTGCTCTTGTTTCAATGCATTTTGAATCTTGATATCGGTTCTATGAAACTTATTGAATGGTTGTTCTGTATCAGCAAAATGACACGGACATTGATGTAGACAACAATTATCACTTTGCAAATCTTGGTAACACTCCAAATCAACTGCTTGTACTTTGCGTGCAATATCTTCAGCTTTCACCAAAGGTGATGTAAAACTGAAAAAGCTTCCTTAAAACTGATTTTAGGAATTTGTGTCTCACCACAAAAATGATTGCATGCATGTTCAGTCTTGGTGTAAGTATTTGAAAAGCCCACATCGCTTGAAAAGAGACTATGGTGCTACACTGATACAATAGAACCTTGTCAATTATTATATCATTATTATAATTTATTGCCCATCGCTGGATTTGATGATAATATTTCCAGACTTCAACAGTTTGTTGCAGCTGCAACTTTTCTCCCCCTAATTTCTTAATTTTTTGGGGCCCCTTCTTATCACTTAGAGTTGTTTTGATTTCGTGTAATCCATGAAGGTTTGGTCTAGCCTTAGCTTTGGTCGATTCTAATGATTGATTTGCAGCCTGTCTCTCCAGAGCACGTGTGTTAAGATTTTTATTGTGGATCACAGAGTTGAATGTGGTTCTGATAGCCAGAGTTTAGTCAGATCAGTTTCCTTTTAAGTAAATCGTTGTCTCTGAGATATTTTAGTCTGGTCGCTGCTGTGTTGAGCTCTTAAACACTTAGTTTTTCTGTGATCAGGTGTAAATTTTATGTTAGATCGAAAGCTGTGAAGTTTCAACCCCTTTGCCGTTGCGGCCCCGAAATCGTTTATTCGTCCGATGTCAAGGCCGTCCGTTTTCCGATTGACTTTTCCCGCCTTTTCGTCGCATTCCTAAAGCCTCTACCTTTCCGCCGTTGCGGCAGGAAAAGTGTTCTCACCCCCGAAATGGAAAACCATCTGACTTCTGATTCAAAGCCCCTCTTGCCCGCGTTTCGCTTATCCACAATTTATGCCTCGCCCGGCATGGCGGCTAGGAAAATCTTGTGGCCTCCGATCTTATTTCCTTCCAATTGCCAACTTTAATCTTTCCCGCCAGTGAGTTTCCTGTTGACCATCGTAGGCTAGGTTTGTCAAACCCGCAGGTGGCGCGCCTGCCATTTCCTTGTGGAATAGTCATTTTTAATTGTTAATATTGGTTGTTTTGAATGATGCTTGTCGATTGATGGTAGGCGGTTTTGAAGAAAGCAGTCAATCTACTGAGGTGTAGAGAAAGAAGGACCCGTTTGGCGGAAGTGTGACTGAAACCAGGGGAGTGGAGGACGAAATCCGGAGCCGTAAAGGCGCGAACCCAAAACTGATCAGTTACCAAGTGGCTCATGATTGCATACAGACAAGATATGGGAATGTGAAGCGTTTGAGAAACTGAAAGACCATGCGTTTGGGGGAAAACGAAACGCTCTATAATTGTAGTTTAAACATAGGAAAGTGGAACTAAGAAAGGGCTTATTTTCCCTGGAAAATATTGGTAAACCTTTTTCTTTGTAAGAGGAACTATTTCGTTTTACAATGAGGAACTACAACTTTTGCCTGTTGGAGAAAGTGAAATGTGGAATGTATCAATGCGAATAAATGAATAATGTTGAAGAGGAACTACTTCATTTTCAGCTGTGTTTCATTTGCTGTGAGAGTGTTTGACTTCCTGAACCTATGTTCTTGTTGAATGTTCTTCGGTATATTTTATGATGTTTTCCACTGTGAGTAATAAGTGTTGTTCATAAAACGAGTAGCTATCTGGTTGTTTAAATATCTGTAATTGTTCATGTGTCTTGAATGAAGTATCAGCTATTTGTAATTCTTCATTATGCACGTACAAAATGTATTACTCACCAATAAATGCTAATTTTGCTCCCTAGGGATAGTTTAGATAAGTAGTTTATTTTCTTGTCGTATGTGATTTGAATGTTTGTGAGCCTTAAGATGAGAGGTAAGAACATTCGCATCACATTGTGACTGCTCCCTGCATTTTATCACCCTGCATTGTTAGTTAGGCACCTGCATTTCATAATTTAAGTCAAAAAATGCAAAAACCTCGGTGGACCAGGCCGCAACCGGTAAACCCTTTGTTTGTTGCTTGACCTACGGTAGCCGGACCGCAAACCGGATGGATTCCCTATACCAAACGGTCAACGGGATAGTTGGGAACGTTGATTGGGGAGAATCCCTTACTATTGTCGCCTACGAATTTCGGGGCCTCAAAATTTTTGGCGGTAGAAGGAGGGCCGCCAATGCATGGCTGGCTGAGGAAACCCGTTTTCCTGATAATTTTCCACATGTGACTGTTCCTAAAGAAGTGGGTTCCATAATCCAACCCTGAAAGAGAACAAAGAACATCTATACGCTGTTGGTAATGAAGTGGTTAACGACCTAAGAAGACACACCCGGGCATATGTAAAGAAGCTTGGAGGGTTTCCAATTATCCCTGACTTACCTAGAAGAGAATACAAGAAGAAAGACCATCCTATAGAAGAAGATTCAGTGTTGGTTGGAGACTGGGAAGAACTTGTAGAGACTGCTCTGCAGGAGGTCGAATTACCTTTGAACCAAGAAGGCCTAGATACCCCTTACAGTTCTCCTGCTCAAACTCCTGTTGGTTCACCCCCTCACTCTCCACCCCGAATCATGGCTGGTGTAAATGAAAACCAACCCTCCAACCCACCAAATCCACCACCTACATGGAGAGCCAGATCACCTCTAAACCTAACACCTCCATTACATGACTTACCCCAATCCTTCGAAAAATTGCTGCCTAAATTTGACCCCAATGAGAAGATTCTAGTGGATGATCATCTGTAGAGTTTCTACTTGGCAATAGAGGGTTTAAGGGCTGGGGAGCATGAATATGTAGTATGTCAACTTTTCCCGCATACACTTAAAGGAGCTGCAGCTTCATGGTATTTTGGGTTTCCTGCTAACTTGATTCCGGACTGGAACACCTTTGAGAGGATTTTTAGAAGTAAGTATGCGACCCAAAAGACTCATGCTGCCCTTATGAAAGGACTGTGTGCATTGAAGAAAGAGAAAAAGGAAAAAGTGCACAGTTTCACACAAAGGTTTGTAGCATATCTTAAGAACTTCTCTGAAACAGATAAGCCTTCAGACAAAGTACTGATTGAGTACTATACATCAGCTTTGGGTCCGGATTTGGCCATGTTTGCGAAAGGTAGGGCCAAGCCTACTCTGACAGAGGCCTATGAAGAGGCAAAAGTGGTGGAAGTGGAAAGAGAAAGTATTGAAGATTATCCAGAACAATCAGGAGAGAAAGGCATGGGGAGAAAACCCTTATTGTTCGCTAAGCCTAAGGAAGAAAAGTCGCCAGATCTGGAAAATATGGCTAAGATGATCCAGAATCTTTCCAACAAGATCATAGATATGGAAAAAGAAAAGGAGGCACAAAGGTTTTATAAGCCGTATTATAAGAAAAGAAAAGATAAGGATCATTCTAATCCTCCTCCTCACAATGCTGCGTCCATGAATCTAACAGAGGTCGGCATGGATAATTTCTGCACTTTCCACCAACAGCCGCACTCTGAAAAGAATTTTCCACAATGGATAAACTCTATGACGCTAGTGATGAATCAACTGCTTGATTCTAGGTTAACAGAAGAGGGAGATGAAGAAAGAAAAGAAAATTATACCTCTACGTCTAATGAAGATCAGGAAAAGGAGATCTTGGCATTATGGAATTCGGTCTCATTATTTGATGCTGAAGAAGGAAACACTCAGAGATACCATGGTGTTATGGAGACTAACGTGGCCACAAGAAGCCAATCAATGGTTAAGGACGACAGTCTTATTCTTCCAAAGATCAGAAGGCTGCAGAGAAATGTTAGGAATAATTTTCAAAATAAAGCTTTGGCTGATAAGATTCTAGAATTCATGACTACCAGCCAAAGTCCTAGACAGGATGATACAACATCCAAGCCAAGTGAAGGAAATACTGACAAACCACATCCAATAGGATAGCCGATGAATTATGACATTGTGGAGGATTTAAAAAAGGTGAAAGCAAATGTTCCATTATTCGAAATGTGCAAAGTGTCGCATCAAAAAGAGAGATTGTTGAAAGTGCTTGAAGCATCAGATGACAAGCTGCCCGCTGACAATCAACCTCAGGACGAAGAAGAAATTGGAGAGACCAGCGTTGGAGGTGAGTCTAAAGCTAAACATTTACCTTTCCTCCTAACGTTTGAAATTTTTAATCATAACGTGCACAATTGTCTGGTAGATTCGGGGGCATCCATTAGTGTCATGCCCATATCAGTATGTAAGAAGATAAATGGGAAGCCAAATCCGACCACGTGGAAGGTGGTTCAGTTGGATAGGACAAACGTTAAGGTAATTGGTGAGATGAAAGACGTCCTAATCCGTCTGGCTTCCAATGACAAAGTATGCCAAGTTATTAACATCATAGTAGCTGATATACCAGACACTTACAGTCTGGTCCTGAGTAGGGAGTGGTCAGCCAAATTAAATGGATAATTCACTTCAGATTGGTCGCACCTGTGGTTTCCATACAAGGGGAGTCCAAACCAGATCAAGATTCTAAGAGAACCCCACATGAAGTACAATGTTACCCAACTGAATGAGAAGAATATACCTGTGGATTCTGTATTGGGAAATTATTTTCTTGAGTTGGAACCAAGGAATTATCAAGCGGAAGAAGCCGGCAACCCATCTGATACCCAGCCTGATCTCCTTCGATTCTCGCAGGCTGGCGAGATTGATTGTAAAATAGTAGACTTAGCAGTAGGAGTAGATTCATTTTCAGTAGGTAATGATTTTTGAACTTTATTTTTTGATGGCTCTAAGACATTGGAAGGGTCAGGGGCCGGCTGTGTCCTAATTGACCCACAGAAGAATAAACATTTCCTTTCATGTAGATTAGAGTTTGAATGTACTAATAATACAGCTGAGTATGAATCACTGGTGCAGGGACTCAAGAAAGCAATTGACTTTAAGGTAAGTAATTTAAAAGTTTTAGGGGATTCTGAAATTATTGTGAAACAAATCCGGAATCAAATCCACTGCGTTTCTCCTCACTTAAAATCTTACCAGAATGAGGTATGGGACCTTCTTAAGTGTTTTAATGCATTCGACATTATTTCAATCCCAAGAATTAAAAACGCAGCAGCTGACTTATTAGCTACTTCGGTCGCTAGGCTTGTACCCTCAAATAATCGATGTACTGTTGAATTGCTTTTCAGGCCTTCAGTACCTGATATGATTACCAACCTGCATGTGTTCGATGATGACCAACAAATTATAGAATGTTTAACAAATGACGAGGTATTCAAAGGATCGATTATTGATGATGAAGAACACCAGGCCGAGATGAAATTTGATAATTTCATCCCTAAAGGGGTCCGAACGTTAGAAAAGATGTTTGACTTGAATGAAAATTTTAGGAGACCCGCCAACGTGAAGACTCACAGCTCAACTCTACAGTTCGAGCTGATAAATTTGGGGACTAAAACGGCACCTAAGTTCGTGAATCTCAGGAAATGTTGTTTGCCGACAGAGAGAGACAAGTTCATCAGCCTATTTAAACAATACAAAGATGTCTTTTCCTGGACATACCAAGAGTTAAAGACATACGAAACCAACATCATCAAACACGTTGTTCCCATCAAGGTGGGAGTCAAGCCATATCAGCAGCCCTTGAGGAAAATGCATTCAAAACTGGAACCACTAATTCAGAGTGAGGTAAAGAAATTGTTGGATGCCAGAATCATTTTTAAAGTCAGACACTCTGAGTGGGTATCAAATCTGGTACCGGTCAGAAAGAAGTCAGGAGAAATCAGACTGTGTGTGGATTTCAGGAACTTAAACTGCGCATCAGATAAAGATAACTATCCTGTGCCACCCATGGAGCAGCTGCAACAAATGGTTTCAGGTTCTGAACTGTTTTCATTATTAGACGGGTTCTCTGGCTACAATCAAGTGTTGGTAGCCAAAGAATACAGATTAAAAACAACGTTCAAGACAAAGTGGGGAACTTTTTCCTATAGAAGGATGCCCTTTGGACTGATTAATGCGGGAGCGACATTTCAGAGAGCTATGGACATAGATTTCCACGAACTAATTGGAAGAAGCGCTGTGGTGTACCTTGATGACATTACAATATTCTCGAAGAAAAGAGGAGAGAACGCTTTTCACCTAAAGCAAATTTTCGAACGCTGTCGGAAATATGGCATCTCCCTCAATCCCAAGAAGTGCGTGTTCGCCATCACTGAGGGCAAGTTACTGGGGCACATAGTTTCAAAGAAGGGTATATCTATAGACCCAGAAAGAATTAAGGCCATTGAACAAATTCCCATGCCCCATAATAAAAAAGGAATGCAATCGTTTATGGGAACCATAAATTTTGTACGAAGGTTTGTGCCTGATTTCGCTCAGACTGTCAAACCACTCCAGCAGATGGTCAAACAAAATGCACAATTTAAGTGGACTGATATTGAGAAGGACGCTTTCAACAAGATTAAAACTGTTGTTGCACACGCTCCCTCCTTGAAAAGCCCTGACTTTGATAAAGACTTTATTATGTATACATTTGCATCCGATGATTCGCTGGCGGCTGTACTCATGCAAAAGGAAGATGGGGGGGATGAATTCCCAATCACCTTTATGAGTACTGGTTTGTAGGGGGATGAGTTAAATTACCCGGCTATTGATAAGCAAGATTATGCAGTGTTTAAGGCAGTGAAGCAATTCAGGCCTTAAATATTTAAGGAATCGAACCAAGGTAATAGTCCCCTACCCAGATGTAAGATCCCTTCTCATACAGAAAGAGTTAGGAGAGAGGAGGGGAAACTGGGTAACAACCCTTCAAGAGTACGACCTTGAATTCAAGCCAGCCTCTATAGTCAAAGGTCAAGGGTTATGCAAATTGATGACTAAAAGTGGGAACAATGAAGAAAAAGCATGGGAAGATGATGCCGAATTACATGTAATGGATGTATGCCCTTTGTTTACAGCTCCCGAGTCTTGGTATAGAGACCTTGTACATTACTTACAGTCAGGGCTGCTGCCAGAACATTGGAATTCCAAACAAAGAAGAGCGTTACGTCTTAAATCAGCCTCCTATCAACTTGTTGAAGGAATATTATTCAGGAAAAACTACAATGGAGTCCTTCTGAGATGCTTAGAGAAAGAAGATGCCAAGAAAGTAATGTCTGAATTGCAAGATGGTCTGGTTGGGGGAAATTATTCAGGGGACACTATAGCCCACAAGGTCCTCAGAGCTGGTTATTACTGGCCTACACTCTTCAAGGATGCAAACGCAGACGTTAGAAAGTGTGATATTTGCCAAAGGTGTGGTGGAAGACAGCCTAAAGTAGCAGCACCCCTAAATCCTGTGATGATCATGAAACCATTTGAGCAATGGGGGCTGGACATTATCGGAGAAATAAATCCAAATTCGTCCCTGCAGCACAAGTACATTCTTACTATGACTGATTATTTCACTCGCTGGGTCGAAGCTATCCCACTGCGCAAGATAAATGAAGACGAAGTCATCAGCTTCCTACAAGATCATATCATGACCAGGTTTGGAGTTCCAGTTTTGTTAGTCTTTGATAATGCTAAATACTTTTCATCAATCAAATTGACTACATTTGCTCATGATAAAGGAATAAAATTGCATTATTATGCTAACTATTATCCACAAGGAAATGGCCTAGCCGAATCCTCTAATAAAAACCTGATTAGAATTCTGAAGAAGACTGTAATAGAAAACCAGAGGAGTTGGCACTTAGCCTTACCCAACACCCTATGGGCTGACAGAGTCACCCCCAAGTCTGCTATAGGAGTGTCACCCTATACCCTTGTCTACGATAAAGAAGCCATCCTCCCTCCCAATATCATGCTACCATCTTCCATACTAGCTCAAGAGTCTAGGGGATAGGATGATGAAGTTTTACAAATAAGAATATATAATCTCCTGAAAGCAGAGGAGGCTAGATCTAAAGCCAAAGAACGCTTTAAGCTACAACAAGAGTCAGTTAAGAAATGGCTTGAAAAGCATAAAGCTAGGACAAAAGACTTTGAAGTAGGAGACTTAGTCCTCAAACGGGATCATGCCCATGATGAGAAAGAAAAACATACTAAGTTCTAGCAGTTGTGGATAGGCCCTTTTAAGATTTCAGCAAAGCTTGGTCCTTCTACTTATAAACTGCAAGATCTGCAGGGGTGGGAAGAGAATTTACCAGTGAATGGTTTGGTTCTCAAGCCTTATTTTTCTTGATTTTCGGTGAGTTTTCTTCCTTGTATATAAATAAGCCATTTAGCTGTCTTTGAGTCGTGTTTTTTAGTTTGCTTTATTTTAAGTTTCTTGTTTTCAATAAAAGGGACAAACACGTGGTTGCATGGAATACATCCAAAATTTTTGGGTTTGATAAACGTTTTGGTGATAGACTGTGTGTTACTAATTTATATAAAAGAATTTCTTCCAGTATAGCAGTTTTCTCGAAGAACTTTGTGTGCATTGAAGTCTTGCTTAACCCCTGTAAAATAAACCAGATTCGAGGAGTCTGGGGTACTATGTCGAGGCTCCATCCACGTCACATTTAAAATGTTCTAAGGAGCAACTGCAAAGGACCCATGGAAAGGAGCAAAGTGAACAGTGTATTAAATGTACATGATCCCATGCTAAGAAACGAATGCCAAAAGGGAAATAAAGAGTCAAAAACTCCTATGAAAGCATCATAAATCAAAGCAGGAGCTGAATTACAAATACTTAATTGCCAAAAGATCCTCTCCATCCGTGGGTTTGAACTTGAAGTACACCACTCACACAAAGGGACACTATGGGATAGAGGATCCTGAATCAAGATTCAGTAAGAAAGGCATGTAAGCAAACTCATATGAAATAGGACAAAAGTCCGAAAGCACCATAAGAGTGTGAAAATGGCATGGGAATGAGGAACAAACGAATATTTATGTTTACCGTATGCTCCAATCCTATGGTGTCCAAAGCTTTTAGCAACCTGAAGACAAGGCTAATAATGAAATTCATCCTCCGACCTCAGCATAGTTATTTGGACTTAACGATTTTGGTTTCCACTCTCCCTAATTGGACTGTCATCAATGATTAAGGGTACACACTGCTGTCATTTAAGAAATCCATATTGTTGGAAGAAGTCAATATGATGCTTTTTGTTGTTAAATAGTCTGTCACTCAAAGGTTGATCGCCCAGAGATCTAGGTTCACTAGGAAATCGCCAGTTGTTGCAGCTGCAACTTTTCTCCCCCTAATTTCTTAATTTTTTGGGGCCCCTCCTTATCACTTAGAGTTGTTTTGATTTCATGTAATCCATGAATGTTTGGTCTAGCCTTAGCTTTGGTTGATTCTAATGATTGATTTGCAGCCTGTCTCTCTAGAGCACGTGTGTTAATATTTTTTTATTGTGGATCACAGAGTTGAATGTGGTTCTGATAGCCAGAGTTTAGTCAGATTAGTTGCCTTTTAAGTAAACCGTTGTCTCTGAGATATTTTAGTCTGGTCGTTGTTGTGTTGAGATCTTAAACACTTAGTTTTTCTGTGATCGGGCGTAAATTTAATGTTAGATCAGAAGCTGTGAAGTTTCATCCCCTCCGCCGTTGCGGCCCTGAAATCGTTTATTCGTCCGATGTCAAAGCCGTCCGTTTTTCGATTGAATTTTCCCACCTTTTCGTCATGTGCCTAAATCCTCTACCTTTTCGCCGTTGTGGTGGGAAAATTGTTCTCACCCCTGAAATGGAAAACCATCCAACTTCCGATTCAAAGCCCCTCTTGCCCGCGTTTCGCTTATCCACAACTTATGCCTCGCCCGGTGTGGCGGCTGGGAAAATCTTGTGGCCTATGATCTTATTTCCTTTCGATTGCTGACTTTAAGCTTTCCCGCCAGTGAGTTTCCTGTTGACCATGGTAGGCTAGGTTTTTCAAACCCGCAAGTGGCGTGCCTGCCATTTCCTTGTGGAATAGTCATTTTTAATTGTTAATATTGCCTGTTTTGAATGATGCTTGTCAATTGATGGCAGGAGGTTTTGAAGAAAGCGGTCAATCTACCGAGGTGCAGAGAAAGACGGAGCCATTTGGTGGAAGTGTGACTGAAACCAGGGGAGTGGAGGACGAAATCCGAAGCCGTAAAGGCACGAACCCAAAACTGATCAGTTACCAAGTGGCTCATGATTGCATACAGACAAGATATGGGAATGTGAAGCATTTGAGAAACTGAAAGACCATGCGTCTGGGGGAAAACGAAACGCTCTGTAATTGTAGTTTAAATATAGGAAAGTGGAACTAAGAAAGGGCTTTTTTTCCCTGGAAAAGATTGGTAAACCTTTTTCTTTGTAAGAGGAACTATTTCATTTTACAATGAGGAACTGCAACTTTTTCCTGTTGGAGAAAGTGAAATGTGGAATGTATCAATGCGACTAAATGAATAATGTTGAAGAGGAACTACTTCATTTTCAGCTGTGTTTCATTTGCTGTGAGAGTGTTTGACTTCCTGAACCTATGTTCTTGTTGAATGTTCTTCAGTATATTTTATGATGTTTTCCACTATGAGTAATAAGTGTTGTTGATAAAACGAGTAGCTATCTGGTTGTTTAAATATCTGTAATTGTTCATGTGTCTTGAATGAAGTATCAGCTATCTGTAATTCTTCATTATGCACGTACAAAATGTATTACTCACCAATAAATGCTAATTCTGCTCCTTAGGGATAGTTTAGATAAGTAGTTTATTTTCTTGTCGTATGTGATTTGAATGTTTGTGAGCCTTAAGACGAGAGGTAAGAACCTGCACATCACATTGTGACTGCTCCCTGCATTTTATCACCCTGCATTGTTAGTTAGGCACCCGCATTTCATAATTTAAGTCAAAAAATGCAAAAAACTCGGTGGATCGGGCTGCAACCGGTAAACCCTTTGTTTGTTGCTTGACCTACGGTAGCCGGACCGCAAATTGGATGGATTCCCTATACCAAACGGTCAACGAGCTAGTTGGGAACGTTGATTGGGGAGAATCCCTTACTGTTGTCGCCTGCGAATTTCGGGGCCTCAACACAGTTAAACATGGTAACCAATTTTGCCATAATTCCATACTGATTGAAGTGCTGTTACACCAGTTATTGGATAATCACTATGACCTGTCTCACCTGAATGCTTCTGATTTCTTTCTTGAGATCTGACATTTTTAATATGTGACTTAAAACTGTGAGTTCCTGAAGCCTTCTTATTGTTGGTGCCGGTGGTGAGGCAAATTTGTTGCTGCTTCATGCTGCACCATCCCCTGAATTGTAATCCAACAAAATCTCCCAGGATAAGTATAGTTCCTCATTGGTCTTCCATTTGAATTGTCACTTAACCATATCACCTACTGCTTCAAGTTTCTTCAGAGAGGAGTTTGAATTTTTTTGGTAGGAGAAACAGATTCTTTGATCCCTTTTATCAGGTCCTATCCAGCTTCTGCCCAGGATCATTATTTTATGTTTATTACGTGCTTTTCAATTGAGCACATCATATTTTTTAGCTTGTGCTTTACAGTACAGGAAATCATTAATATAGGAAGACATCATAACCTTCGGCAACTATGAGAAACTATGAAGATTCCTGTAATTTCCAAAGATTGGCTTGCATTTGTTTCTCATGGTTGGCTGCATTTCCATGACTGAATTTTCCCTTGGGAACTTCTATCGCAGTTTCCCTTCTGGCTGTAATTATCAAGGATTGGATTGTGGTTCTTCATTTAAGAACAATAGTGTTTCTTTGTTCAAGAACAATAATGGTTCTTCAGTCAAGAACATTAATGGTTCTCTTTTTAGTGGAAGATGGCCCTTGTTAGCACAAATCTTGTTATTGGATTTGGCACCCTTGTATGTCATAGGCAAAATAGTTTTCCCAGATTTCTTCTTATGCTGTGATTAGATTAGTGATTGTTGGAGATCATGTTCCATTGGGTCAATACGATTTCTCTTGTCTTGATGGCATTTTTTATTTGAAAAATCGGTTTTGGCTTATGATGTGCATATCATGATATGATTGTCCCTTTTGTCCTTCTGTCTACCATCTTTTGTTTCAAATTTTCTGCTGCCATTTTCCCCATAACTCCTATGAACCTAAGAGATATTTTATAATATTGTTATCATTTTTATTGTCGGTGGATTCATCAGGAAAGGAAAGATAGCAATTTCCAATATACAAATAATCTTTATCACTGTTGACTTTACCCCCATTCAACATATACTGTTCTGAGCAGAATGAAAGACCCACTTCCTTTAAAACATTTCAAACTTGCATCTCTCTTTGCATATAACATGAAGGCTGGTAGTGGGCAATAGAGTTTCCATTCTGCATGGTGCACAGTTTTTCTTTCTCCATTTCATAATCTTGGATCTTCTGTGAGGGAATTCTTCAATCTTATTATTCTGGCACATTACATAAAATAGTTTTTTGTAAGTAAACTCCCTGCAGTCTGTCAAAAGATGGCACTATTTGTTTTTGTTGTAGGTCTCATTGTTTAATGGGGGGCCTTCATACAGTCTATATTCATTTTTTCAATATTCCTAGATTACCACTGTAGGAATTGGAGTGTTAATCTTGCTAGAGAAGGGGGTCTGCAGTGTGCACTCATTGACCTTTGAGACAATGATTATGAACTGTAGAGAGAGGAGGGTGAAGGAGATACTGGATATGATATCTTGGCAACATATACATATACATTCTAGGCATTATCAGTATTATCTGGAATTTGTATTTAAAAAAAAAAAACACTTATAGCAGTATTATCTGGCATTTGTATCATATAGAATTATAAACTCCATATTACATTAACATAATAGATACTACAAATTAAAAGATAAAGAGGGAATTCATTGTTAATATCTTTTGAGGTATTTATAATTAGTTTTATTTTTAATTTTTTTATAAACTTATAAACCCCATGGGTGATTCCATGAAGATGGGTAACACTTTTTGGCCAAATTTGGCGATGAAAACCTGATTTTTTACTCATGTGCTAGATAGAAGCCCTCAAAACGCATATATGCCATGTGAATTTTGACTTGCAGTAAGAAAACAAATTGTAGAATATTATGTTGGCTTCATAGTGATATTTTTTTAAAAATATTCCGATGTCATTTAATGTGTGAATTTTTGCATTTAATGAACTGTGTGACCTTAAAACTTTGAAGAAGCTAATAAGTGGCTCGTGTCCACGTAGAGTAATTTAATCTTCCATTAATAATTTTAAAAAAATAAATATATGAGCATGATCTACATAAAATGCAGTGTGATGTGCATATTTTTTTGTTAATTTTTTTCACATTATACAATTATTTATTATTTTTCGAAATTAACCACATTCGATTTCAGCATCGTTTTAAACACATATTTGTCCATGTAAAGGAATTTTTTCTATTTTTTCAAAAATTGAAAAACCAAAGATACCCTTTTGAAGAGGACATGTCGATATGTGATGTGAGCATTTTTCAGAATTTTTTGGCTGTGTATTTTTAACTCTGCGGATTTTTCTTTGAGCTGCTTCAAAGTTGCAGTGTGGTTTTCTAAGTATAAGTTTTAGAAGTAATTAAAAAATAAATATCATATGAATGCCAAAATGCGTGTATGATACGTCAATGGATAGAAGATTCATTGGTGAATCTATCGGTATCAACTCCGCTCAGTTATGTGCTAGGAATGGCAGGGTTTACACCTCTGCAAGGGACGGGAAATTTTACATTTGTTTGAATGAGGGCTAAGTCTGTTTTTTTAAGCCCTCGACCGAGGTATAAACCTCGAACGAGGTATTTAAATACCTCGGTCAAGGTATTAACATGACCTCGGTTGAGGGTTTGTACATCCCTCGACCGAGGGTTTAACAAACCCTCGGTCGAGGTCTTGTTAATACCTCGACCGAGGTATTAGCTCGGTCGAGGTCCTGTTCTATATAAGGAGAACAGCCCCAAGCCAAATGCGTACACGGTCATTACATTTGTTAAGAGTTGGTATTTGAAATGAAAAAAAGAGTTAATTATCTTTATTTGTAGAATGGGTCTTGGAGTCTTAGGAGTCATAGATATGATTGATCAAATCTATGACTTCTATGACTCCTCGGCCCATATCTACAGATCTATAAATTGATAGAATCCAATGAAATGATGTCATATCATTTTTTTCATGCTCACATTTTCATCTCTCCTAAAGTATTAAAAATACTTTGCGCCTTCGTATATAATTTTTAATTTAAAAAAACTACAATTATGTGATATGACTTTGAAAAAGTCATATCACATAATTGTAGTTTTTTTAAATTAGAAATTATATACGAAGGCGCAAAGTATTTTTATTATTTAAAACCTTTGGTAATTTAGTGATTTCTCGACTAAATGTAAAAATCATGTTTATTTATAAAGGGGGTTTGCGTTCTCTATTTATTGGCAGACCTCGACCGAGGTCCGTACCTTGAGCGAGTTAATACCTCGGTCGAGATATTTATTAACCCTCGGTCGAGGTTTTAATAACACGACCGAGGGTTAATAGATACCTCGATCGAGGGCTGAAAAAAAGCTCGGTCGAGGGCTTCAGAAAAGCTCGGTCGAGGTATTATTAGCTCGGTCGAGGGTTTAACAAGCCCTCGACCGAGGTACGTTTTTTGGTTTTTTTCCAAATTCGCTTGCCAAAAAGTGTTACCCAGGTCCGTGGATTCACCCCCATACTTTCATTAACATGATATACTTCTCCACTTATTGGAACCTAAGCCTCCTTTGAGAGATCAATGACTTTCACCAAATCACCTAGACTAAATCCTTTAAAGTTGATAGGATTATCAGATATAACTTAGTCTAATCTACTAACTGGGTCTCGGTCACTTATCAAGGATTGAATCTACTAAATAAGGTGGTGCAGTGGATGATTACATTAAAGAATGCAAAGGAGTATGTGGAGAGTGGTTGTGTGTGCCAGAGGATTCTCAAATGGTCAAGAAGGAATGAGTTTACCCTGCACCCAGTTCAGGCGCTTCAACCATTTGGAAAATGGGTTTTTCAATTTGTAAGACCCATTAACTGACCAGCTAGGAATTCTGGAGCACAATATATAATTACTACAGCTGTATATCTCATCAGATGGGCAGAATCCAGACCTACTAAATCTTTCTCCACCAATACTGTAGCCTGTTTCATTTTTGAACATACCATTAACAGGTTTGGCTGGCCTAAGTGTTTTACTAGTGATTATGGCTGCCACTTTATTTAAAAGTACCATGATTTAAAAGCTCACCCGGGAGTTCATAGTCCAACATCAAAAGAGTAGTATATATAATCCATGATAAAATGGAACCATGGAAGATGGCTCACCTGACCTAATAAGCGTGAGGAAGCCTTTAATCAAATTGAAGAACATGGGTTTACCAGGGTATGTTCAGCGAACTGTGATGATTTGGATGAGAGGATTCCAGTAGTATTCTAGGCTTACAGAACTAGAAATAATAACTTGACCAAGTAGACTCACTTTCGGTTAGTATATGGATGAGAGGTTGTGATCCCAACATAATTTTTAGTTCCTAGTCTGCTTATTTATTATGTTACCGTATGTCTGAGGAGTCACTCACAGAACAGATAACAGAACTGATGTATCTGGATTAAGCCTACGTTTGTTTTAGTCAATTTCCATCAAAAAGTAAAAAAGGCCAAGAAGACGACATGGCACGATTTAAACATAAAGAACAAAACATTTCCCAAGGGATATATGGTATTTTATGATAGCAAGTACCTGAAGGAGCTAGGCAAATGACAGATGCATTGGTGGAATTTGTTCATGAACTTGAGTAGTTGATGATCTTGTTTGTGGCTTCTCTGTGTTCTTATATGTGAACTTGCCTTGCCTCCCAACAGTAACTCAACCTTAATAGATCTATGGACCTTTCCTAGCCTCCCTGTTTTGTCCGGGGTGTGAGGCAGGGGCTTGGGATTCTTTGCCTCTGCCCCTGCTTCTTCAACCTGCCCTTTTGACTCCCATGCATGTTTTCTGTTCTTCAGAAAATGTCTGAGGACCTTCCACTGTGAAACTCTTGGTAGATTGATACATGAACTGGATGGTTCTGACAGGAGACAAGGGAGATAACCCATAAATGCCTTGATTCAATTGAATTATAGCCGAACATGGAAAATCTTTCCCTACCTTCCAACATGGTTACAGTTGTCAGGCTGCAGGCAACATTGCTCCCTTGAATGATGGACACTTCCCTTCATAATGATTTCCCCTCCTTGGGCTATCTTGATACAATCTGAGCATTTAAATTGTTTTGAAATACAAAACTCTACTACCTCTAATCATCATTAACAAGTGGCCGTAAATGGTTTAAATCACCATTATGGCACTATTCAGCTGCTTTCAAATCTTCTCTGACCTGGCTCCTAATCTCTTTGTTGGCATGGCTGTTTGTCACCAAAGCCCAGCTGCCCTTAATGGTGGTTTATAGCCTGTGGCCATCAGTACCCAATTTCAAGCACGGTTTTAGTTGTGAGCCAATCTTTGTTCAACCTTCATTTTCTTGGCATTAAGGTAATGGGTAGGTTCATGATGCCTCTTCAAAAGTTTGTTTGTAAAATGCTGCACTCTGAATCAGACATCAAATTTTTTGTTTAACAACAGTTCTTTAGTGTCTTTCCTCAAGTTTGTTTTTGAAGTTGGACATGGTTTCTGTAGAGCTGTTAATTGGATTGATTTAATTGATACTTGACTAGCACTTACTGTCTGGATCAAAATGTTGTAGACTGGGATTCTAGATTAAACTCACATTGTTCCTAAGAATACAAGTGAATGCAAACACCGAAAAATGTAGTGTCAACTGAGATATAGTGAATAAAATATGTTGTGACAAATGCAACCTATATTAAGTTACGGGTCATGGAATTTTGAAATAGTATGCCAAAATATTTGGCATCCTGCTTCCTCATAATAAACCAGACTTTACAAGTGAATTTGGATATTTAATATATCACATTAAAAAAGAGTAATGAATTTCAGAAACACTTTGCTGTGGCATTGTTCCAAGAGAATTCTAGTCAAAAATCCAGTGAAATGGTCTCTTGGAATTTTTTGAGCAAAATAATGAAAACATGGAAATCAAGGTGTTTGACCTATTGAGATTATGTTGATGAACTATGTATGTTGAATGTTTATAGTATATACCTCCTAGAATATTTAGGTGCTGTGGTAGCTCTATGGGAATTGCCCAGATGAAAGTTAGGAAACTGGTACAAAAAACATTATGGGTCCATATGACTTGTCACTTCTGTAAAAGCCCAATTAAATTGTGACAAATTTTCTGTAAAAGCCAAAAATTCCAAAGTACAACAATGCATATGAGTGTGATTTTTTGAAAGCATCTTCTGGGTTTATCCCTATCTTGTTCATTTCCCAACAGAATGAAATCCTAACTAGGTTATGCCCTTGTAAATTTCAGTTTCCATTGTTGATGACATTTTGGATTATTGTAATTGTGTGTTTTTATTCTAGTTTACTATTAAATAATTCTAAGAATAGGTCCTATATTTTGGTTGTTTAGTGGACTTGTATCTTCTCCAATTGTATTGATTTGTTCCATCAAACAGATATACAAAAATGTGAATTTGTTATTGCTCTCTTTTATGTTTGATATTTTCTGATGGTAATGTTTGGGATGTGCAGGTTGGGTCTGGTAGCAACCATCAAGGTGTCTATCTACATTCTTTCCTTTTGAACATTTTATTTGATAAGTAAATAGTGCTGCAAAAATTCAACTGTACTGGTGTATAATATTTGAATCAGGTGTGTTCTCACTTATTCAACTTTTGGAGAAGGGAATAATGTCTATGTTAAATATTAATTAATTGTTGTTTGTTTTCTATTATAAGTGAAATTTAATTAGGTTTTATATTGGCATGGGGGAAGAATCACTTGATATTTGTGCTAGTAGTGTTTGATTTGACTTTTTCTTGATAGATTATCTTGTGTCTAGAGGAAGCACTGTTCATGCTATTGAAATGCCTAATATGTAAGAATAGTAAGGATTGGTTTTGTATTTAAAATAGCATAAAGATGACTAATATTATTCTATATTTTTTTTCTTTCATGCAGCTTTGTTGATCGTAAAAAATCTAGTCATAATATTTGTATTTAAAAAAAAAAACACTTATAGCCCTCGGTTAAGCGACGGCTGTAAGTGATTTTTTATTTTTTTTAAATTCAATAAGTGTCTCTTAAGCGACGGTTTTTTTTGGCTAAGCGTCACTTAATCAACGGTTTTCTTTGGTGAACCGACGGTTAAGCGACGCTTAGCCAAAAAAACCGTCGCTTATGCGACACTTATTGAATTTTTTTTTTTAAATCACCAAAACCGTCGGTTAAGCGACGCTTAGCCAAAAAAACTATTGCTTAAGCGACACTTATTGATTTTTTTTTTTTAAATTGCCAAAACCGTCGGTTAAGCGATGCTTAACCAAAAAAACCGTCGCTTAAGACACACTTATTGTCGTCGCTTAACCGATGATTTACATTTAACCGACGGTAAACTGACCTGTCGCTTAACCGACGGATTGGAAAGATGTCGGATAACCGACGCAAATCCACCGACACTTAAAAAAAATCATAGTGTTGTACATGCGACAGGGAAGTGTCGAAAATCCGACAATACGGCCGTCAGATTTTTGTTCGAAATGTAGTAGTGAGGAAGCCCTAGTTCACCAATTTCTTCTGCAGAAATGCCTGATACTGTTTTTGTGATATCTCTAAAATTACTACTACTCTATGTCTAAAACTTCGTACTGAGGTAGCCTCCCCTGTCCCTGTTCTAAAACCATAGTTTTCATCAGAATTGGTTTCACCAATTGGGACTGATGATCATTTTCCCAAGGCGACCTGTTACAGGACTGTTCAGAACAACAAAGTTGTATGGACTAGCACATGTCATTGTTTAATATTCTAGGTCTGAAACTTAGACCACAGAAATTAGAGTCCGTTCCATTTCTGGAAAATCTTCAAAAATTTCATTTGGACCTTTGTATCCCAAGATATATCAATTATCCCCAGGTGTCTTGTTTAGGGATGAATCGTGGAAGAGGCTAGAACCCTAACTTGGAGGGATCATATATCCTATAATATAGTGAATCTAAGGCTTAATTTTGGATACAATGTAAATTAGGGTTTTATATTCAGCCTGTGAAAGTTTCATCTCTTGAAACTTCTTCAATCCCAAGATATAGTGAATCTACCAAAACTTATCAGTTTTTGTATTTTAGGGTTTTTCCAGCTCGGGGTCAAACTAGGGTTTGATTTTCTCAGAGTTTAACCTGACCAAAAATATCGACCCAGGTCTCTAAGATTTGATTTTGATGAGGAGATAAATCCTATGCCGAGCTCACTAAACAATTTTTCTTCTGTAGAAATCCCTAATTTCCCACACTGAAAACTAAAAATGCTCGGAATTGAATTCTGCTTCGACAGAAAGATGCACCCTTCAATGGAGAGTTATCCTAGCATACTTTTGCTGATGGATTGTGGAGAGAGACCCAAAAATTAAGAATCCCTAGCTTCTGCAGTTGCACAATGTATTCTTCTCAGGTTAGCTCTGATACCAGGTTAGATTTTTATTATTCAAGCTATCATTATGATCTTAGGATCTTTAACTGAGAGAATAACATGCACAACAATAAACACAAGAGATAAGAGACACAAAGAATTTTCCTCAGGGAAACCATAAAGGAGAAAACCCCACAATTTCCTCAGAGATAGAATCAACACCAAAAGTAAAACCCGAAAACATAAAGATGATCTCCCGACATCAGTAGTCTCTCTCTCTAATCCCAGCAACTTCTCTCTCACTCATGCGCCCCAATGAGTGAGTGTGTGTGTGATAAATAGAGAGGCTCACTCTCTATTTATATTCTTTAATTCACTTGAAGCCCACTCCAACATGTTGTCCTCACTTAACAATTACTTACTAGAGCCGACATCTCTAGGAGTGTCTAATAACCCTAGTGCCCCACTAGTTGTGGGGACTTTGCCTCCTCCGACCAACAAGGAGGGTTATCCTTAACACAACGGTGGGGAATATTTTCCCGACTTGCAATGACTCACCTAGGGTCAACTTCTCTAGGATATTCTAATAACCCTAGGGCCCCACAACTGCAGGGACTTTAACCGTTGACCAATAGGAGGGTTACCCACAATGACTTGACATGACTTGTTTACATTATAGAAACTCCCGATCAGAGTATCGGGGCATGACATGACTCAATTACATTACAAACACTTCCCAGAATAAACATTGGGGTACAATACATAAGAAATAAAAGTGAATACATTCTGAAGTTACTATTACATCAACAAGGTGAACATGTCTCGGACCCGTCAAGCAATTGAAAATTGGAATGGTAATTGTATATTCCACAACATTAAGAGCTATGAAGGACTCTATGAACAAATAAATAGGGAATGTGAGTCATTCCTCACAATGTTAAAAAAACCTTTAGAGCTTTCCATCTTTACAATGACGACTATCACTAAACTACAAACAAAAATAAACCTTCAAACCATAGAGAAAATAATATCACATGTAATCCTCCATCCCATCACCATGGGAATAACAACACACACCACATATTGGCTTAAATGATCACGTACACCATGATCACATGGACTTTAATGCTAATAATTTCTCCATAATTTTGACCCACCACTCACCTCCTAGATGTGGATACATGAAACTATGGATTAACTAACATTATGAAGGGATGTGGACCACCATTAAACATCCCAGCCCACCAATTTTATTTTGTTTTACCCGAGTTTGATTGAAATGTCTTAATTTACTATTGCATCTTCTAATACATCACTAATTCTCATAAATTGCTAAAATCAATGATTTCAAATCTCTATGAAAGGGCTTGTTCCCTTTACATAAATTTTATTATTTTAAGGTTTTTATTTTATTTTACAAAAATGGGTTTGAATTGTATTAAAATAAGTAGCGGTTAGATTGTCTAGCAAGATAATACAAAATGAGAGGAACTAGTTTGTCATGAAGACTTCAAATACTCCCCAAAAATCAAAGTTGTTAGCTAATAGTTGTATTAGGTATATTGTCATGTTGCAATGATTGTAGATTCTACTAGTGTCCTTCCTACTAAACATGTTTAACAAAAAAAATACTTTGTAAAATATTGCAAGAACCCATTCTTATATAAAATCATGAAAAGTGAGGTCTTTTTGCTTGTTATTGACCTAGGATATAGAATATTGGTTGGGTAAGCTCATCTCGGCATGGTCCTTACTAAATAGTCTCCTCTTCTTTCACCCTCTTTGATTCACTCCTAGCTATCCTAATGGATATATTAGGAGGGGGTCTACAAATCATCAAGTCCCATCTAAAGGG
Organism: Pseudotsuga menziesii; assembly: GCA_001517045.1. Lineage (NCBI taxonomy): Eukaryota > Viridiplantae > Streptophyta > Pinopsida > Pinales > Pinaceae > Pseudotsuga > Pseudotsuga menziesii. The sequence goes on from LPNX011139913.1 coordinate 30,655, forward strand.
TACCAACCACTTTCCATTTTAAGAACAATATCTTGGAAAATATCGACTTTTACTTATAGAACTTCATATTTTTATTTTTTATTTTTGAATATCCATGTCGGTTGATAATTATTTTATCTTCTTTATATGCTCTTCTATCTGTGGGGTGGTGCATATTACATGTTTAACATGAGATTGATATCTAATCATTGCCTTATACTCACAATATTACCACTTATGAACATTGATAGAAAAAGCATCCTCCACTTCACCCAAATTTTGGTGACATCGCCTCAATCCCTTACACAACTCAGAGTTCTTATAAAGGAGACATTGATTATAATGGTTATGACTATCGATCATATTATTTAGAAATATGTTCCATTCTTATTTTGTGGATAAATTACTTTTATAATGTCAAAACAAAGGAAACATAAGTGATTTTCTCTAAGGAAGTTTTTTTTTTTTCCAAAGAAAAAAATCGTAAATATTTTATTCACATTCAGCAGATGGCCCTCAAGGTCCATTATACAAAAATTCAACTATGAAGTTGTTATTACAAAATAATATTTGCCTCAGAAGGAGCACAAAATCCAAAACCATATCGAGAACTGATCCAACTGAAAAGTTGTCATTACATACAATATATCCTCAATATATCCATGCAACAATTAAGTCTGATCTTAGCAGACTTATATCATCATTCCTGAAAATTCAGGTCAGATCAACTGTGTCTAAGGTGATCACATGCAAAAATAACCAGAGCAAAACTAGCTGGCTGAAGTAGTCTCAAAAATGAATATCAAAAGCTGATAAAAAAATCAGCAGCTAGTAAATTGGCCAAATCCAGGCCATCCAATGAAGAAAATTCATATCCAAATCCATATTAGTACCAAATAAAAAGAGGCCAAACAGCCCGCATGTCAAGCTCTTAGAATGTTTCTTGAGATCACCAAAATGCAAAAAGATGCATATTAATATCAGCCAAGGCATCATATCAAGGGCAGAGCAAAATCAAATAATCCAGAATTGCCCAAGCATAAGTATCTCCAAATAAACCAGCAAAGAATTCATAAGAATATGTCAGATAGAACAATATGCAATTGCCACCATCAAGAAAAAAACATTCCTACATTACTGCAATAACAGACCGCTCACTGCAACATATTAGAAAACCTGAAAAGTTTCTAAAATTTCTGCCCCTCTCTGTTCACAAGTATTCCAAAAACCTTCAAGTATGCTGCCACCTGCTTTAGCCAAAGTGTCTGCTTTGAAGTTTCTTTCCCTATAAATGTGTTTGAAAGACACAAAATCAAGACTGTCAACTAAACAGTGAACATCTTGAAGAATAATGGCTAGTTCAAGATTTAGTAATCGATACTTACCAGATGCCCAACTAATAACTAACTGGGAATCCCCAAAAACTTGAATTTTATCCAAATTATGCTTCCGAGCCAACCTAAGCAGAAGCTTAAGTGCACATAATTCTGCAAAATTATTAGTACCCAAGCCTAAACCTGCTTTGAAAGTAACATAATGCCCATTAGATATGAACAAAATACCTCCAGCCCCACAAATCATTGGGTCCCCAGCTACAGATCCATTAAAGTAACCCCATGCATAAGTTTGATCAATTTCTTCCACAAAAATTGATCTGATAGAGACCACAGATAAGGACTATGGTAAATTCTTCAACATACCTAAGCTATATCTTGATACCTGTCCAGGAGTTGAGTCAAGATCCTCAAAGCAGGATCTATTTCTTGCTTTCCAAATAAACCAGAGTATAATGATAGGTAAAGATTTGATAAGTACCACATCTGATAAAAACACCAGTTTTTAAAACAAGCAGACAGGGAATCTCCATTCCAGAGATTATTAAGTTTCAGATGATCCTCAATAATTGACCAAACAGATTGAGTAAAAGGGAATTCTACTGCAATATGAAAATTGGATTCACAGTTCTGTTTGCTTAAAAATCACCTACCAGGACCTTCTCTACCTCTCAAGCAGAGAACATCCCAGGTCAATGCTTTACTAGATAGAAGAAACCAGCTAAATTTTTTTGATTTTAGTGGACACTTCATCTTCCATAAAACCTTCCATCACCATATCGATTCCACTTCTCTGTTAATAAGTTCAGCATATCCCTCTTTAGGAGAATACTTGCATGTTTTAGATAAATTCCAGATAAGACAATCATCTGCAGTAGAAAGTCTAACATGGCTAGACTTGAGAATGGAAATATATCCATTCCAAGCAGCAATCTCAAGTGGATCAAAAAAACCCAAGGAGTCTGCAGATAACCATTCTTGTGACATCAAAACAGACATACCATGTATTCCAATATCAAAAAGAAAATGGAAACTAGCTGAATGTAATCTATCTATCATAGGAATAGGAAGAGTATGTCTCCATTTACATCCAGCCCACGGATCTAAACCAATACGAACAGCATTTCCTAAACCAATCTTCCAGCCCAGAAAATTCCCAATGAGATCAAAAGCCCAAAGAACAGCTTTCCAACAGATAGAAATGTTCTTTTTCTTTTTAACAGTTGATCTTATCTAGTCCAGTATATTCATTAGATAGATATATTTCTGAATAGCTATCTTAACCCATAAACCCGAACCATGAATGATATCCCAGACCTTTTTTGCTGCAAGTGCCTTGGCAAATAAAACAGGGACTTTAAGTCCCCAACCACCCATAGATTTAGGCATAGCAAGAAACTTCCATGATATCCAGGGTAAACCAGAAGAGTTCTGTTTACCGGCCCAAAGAAAATTAAAACAAAGCTTTCTGATTTTGTCTATGACACCCATAGGAACCCAAAAATGCATCCAATAGACTGGAATGGCCTCTAAAATAGCTTTAATCAATATCAGCTTTCCTCCTTTGGAAAACCAATGGAAGCTCCAATTCTAAATCCTTTGTTCAACCTTAATAATCAGCCAATCCCAATCCCTAATAAGATATCTGCAAGGTTTAAGTTTAAACCCAAGGTACTTCATGCCATTTTCAATTCTATCAACAGGAAAACTGAAGATATTCTGTAATGTAATAACTTCAGATTCTTCCAAACAGGAGTAGTATAAAGAAGATTTATTATCGTTTATTAGCATCCCAGATGCCTTACAGAAATGCATTAAAATCTCATAGAGAGTAGAAAGAGATTGTTCAGAACCATCATTAACCATGACAATGTCATCCACAAAGAGAACATGAGTTAATACTATTTCATTACCAAAAGATAAACCATGATAAGTCTCACGCATTGAAGCATGAAGAATATCCCTCCCAAGGCCTTCAACCACAATAAGAAACAGAAGTGGTGCCAAAGGACATCCCTGTCTGAGTCCCCTACCAGATTTAAAAAAATTAGTAGCAACACCATTGATGAGCAGAGAGAAAGAGACAGATGATAGACTGCTCATAACCCACGCAATAAAATTCCCTGCGAAACCCATTTTTGCAAGAATAACCTGAAGATAAACCCAGCTGACTTGATCATAGGCTTTAGATAGATCGATCTTAATCATAACAGCTTTTAAGGATTTAACATGCATAGACTGCATACCTTCCTGAATGACACCTACAGCATCATGTATCTGCCTTCCCGGCAAAAATCCAAACTGTTCACCACAAATATATCTACTCAAAACCTTTCTGATTCTGATCGAGATAATCTTACCAATAATTTTGTATACAAAATTACATAGAGATATAGGCCTAAAATCCTCAAAAGATAAAGGACTATCAATCTTAGGAATAAGAGCGAGAAAGGTAGATTTAAATACACCTAGGATCTTGCCACTTAACCGGGACAATTCAATGAATCTTAAGAGGTCTTCACCCAAAACATCAAACAGGCATCTATACACCTCAACAGGAATACCATCCGGTCCAAGACTCTTATCATTTTTGCTAATGGATAAGATATGCTTTATATCTTTAAGAGTAATAGCCTGCATAAGCTCAGCATTTTCAACCTCAGAAACAGAAGATGGGAAATGACCAGCACTATGAACAATTTCGGGAAGATGGAGATCAACTTCTTCTTTAAAAAGGCTATCAAAGTGCTGTATCCCAGCCTCAGCTATAGCCTCTGATCCTTCCACAAGATTTCCAGAATCATCATAAAGTTTCCAAATCGAATTGCGACATTTTCTATGAGCAGCAAATTTGTGAAAGAAAGGAGTATTATCATCACCACAACACAACCATAACTCCCTACTTTTCTGGCGAGCCTCCTTTTCCCGAAAAAGAAGAATAGCACTCTTGCGAGATTCAATATCGATCAGTAAATATTTATCAACCACTAATATAAAACCAGAAATATGACTATCATGGAATCTTTTCAACTCAAATTCAATATCAACCAAATCTTTAATGTTCTAAGATTTTTTATTCAGTGACCACTTAGTAGAAATTACTTTAATTCGCTTAAGATTCTCACTAAATTGTGCATCAGGAGATAAAGCAGACCGAACATCATAGAGAACTCAAGCATCTTTTAAAGCTTCAACCAAATCAATATGATCCAGCCATCCTGCATTAAACTTGAAAGGACTATGGGCCTTAGGAGTCTGAGAAGATATTTGTAAAAAGATAGGTTGATGATCAGATACACCTCCACACCCAATCCATTGTTTAAAAAGGAAATCACAATCTAGAAAATCAGCCAAGACTAAAAGACGATCCAACCTTTTACAAATACCCTCAGCACCAACTCTACGATTACTCCAGGTAGATACCAAAGGATTGATATCAACAATCCCCAATCTCTCCAACAGGTTGTGGAAAAAATTAGTTAAAGGATCAACTTGAGCATGAACCCCCCAAATTTCAGACTGACCCAAGGAAAAATTAAGATCGCCTCCAAAAACTAAGTAAGGAGTCGTGAGACAGTCCGACTTGATCAAGTTATTCTAGAAAGATTCCCTATCTAGATAGGGCGCATAAATATTAACAAAGGATATTTCCTTTTGTAAATCAAAAGAAAATAAAACAGCACACAACCCTGCTTTCATTGCCTAGGCATTATGAAAAAGAAAATTACAAGACTTCCATCCTAAAATAAGTCTACCCGATTTCCCCAAAGCATCCACCGAAATGAACTTCCATCCATGAATCAAAAGTTCCAGCTCATGAACCAACACACACCCCTCAATCATTGTTTCTTGTATAAAGATAACATCAACAGCATGTTGATCGATAAGTCTCTTAACTGCTAGTTTCTTGGGAAGACTAGCCAAACCCCTAACATTTAAGGAAATAATGATCATGAAGAAACCTTGTGAAGGGAAAATGCTCTAAGTGCCCCAACAACTCTCATTACAGGATGTAATACATTTTCATCCCCAATCAAACCCTCATCTACTTCAAGATTTCCAGGTTTATCCTTAACAGGCCGAGAAATCTCCTGAACAGATTTTGAGCACGAGCGAAGATAATACCCCTTGCTAACAATTGCCTTACAAGGAGATACAAACCCAAGATCCTTCAAAGATAAATTTGGAACAGTAGGAGATAAGGCCACAGAAGAAAGATTCAGAAATGGAATGTTATCAAGATCATCCATAGAATTATAAAAGATTAACTGTTTAAGTTTGGCTAAAGGATCAAAACCAAGAGAAACAGAATGCATATCCAAATTCTCATCCACAGACTTTCCAACCTTTGCAGTAGATTGAATCCCATCTGATTCGATTCTCCAATTATCCATATTCTCATCCACAGACATTCCAGCCTTTGCAGAAGACTGATTCCCATCTTTTTTGACTCTCCAGATTTTTGTAGAAAGATGTTTATTAAATGGAAGAGAGCAATCATTTGCTAGATGTCCATACCCATGACATCTAAAACATCTAAAGGGAAGTCCCAAATAATCCAATGGCTGGGAGAAGTCACTATTACCCTTTTTAATGACCAGTTCAGCAGGTAAACCCAAACGAAAGTCTAATAGGACAAGAACCCGGCCTATATAGCAAACCCCAGATTGTAAATAAGTAAAATCAGTTTCCAAATGGGTTCCCAAAGTATTCCCAACAAGTCTGAAGAAATCAGCAGACCAGAATTCAAATGGTAAATTTGGGAGTTTGACCCAAATAGGAACTTGGTCATACCTTTCCTTCCGCAGATCAAATAGAGGTGTCCACCTCTTGATAAGTAGGCCAGCATTATCCCATTTCCAAACTCCAGCCAGGATCTTACCAGCATCCTCTACTGAAGAAAATTTAAATGCTATCCAGCCTCTAGGAAGCATATAAATCTCAGGACTAGTGCTGATAATCTCTTTCCAAGCCCTTACAGCCCACCCATGCAGAGAATCAGAATTATAATTACGCCTTCCAAACCTCCCAACCAAATTCAGAGCGTTGGTGAGAACAATATCATTTAAAAGCACGTCTTCCCCCAAAGTCATTAAAAGCGGATTTATCTTCTTTATGGGTTTAGGCAACCTCTTCTTTGACTTAGATATACCGTTACTATCAGAATGATGAAGAGCATGCACATGTTCATTATCAGAGTCCATAGACTTGATAATTTCATGATTCACATCAGATAAAGGAGAAGATCCCAGCTCTGCATTCATGCCTTTACATACCTCTTGAAACATCCCAGCATCCTGAAGACTAACTGGTAAACTAATAGGCTTGTCATTCTGAAAACCAGAAATATGTTCACAGGCACCCTTTTCGTTGTGCATCAAACCCAAAGTATCCGAAGGGAAACCCATACTTAATGAAGAAGGCAAACTCCCATCCAAAAGAGCTGGCAAGGCTTGCCCGCTTCTCTCCAAACAAGTGGAGACCTGGATATCATTTTCCGAACAATTCTCATGCCGAGAAACCAAACATGGGAAATCCCTATCTCCCAAAACTTTCCCAGGAGAATAAACCACAAACACACGTTTATCCTCACCAAAACCCATCCGGGAAACAGACAGATGTCCCACGGGAGCTGGAACAACAGGACAAGAGAATAAAGGATTCAAACAAGACAGATTAGATTTCCCACCCAGCCTACCGCCATCCAGACAGTCCATAGGAGAAGATACCTTAACCAATGTATCATCCGGGCCAAGGGCAGACCCCAAATCTCCCGAATTAATTTGCAGAGGCATATAGGTCGCAGTGACCCGAATCTCCTCTCCAAATTCCAATTTACAAACGTTCAGACTCCCTGGCGGAGTACGAGCCAGGGATATCGTCGCTCGAAGTGACATAACAAAAATCAATCAAGCTGATCCCCCAACCCATAACTGTCCAAAATAATACAAAAACATCACCCGAGGACAGGTTAAACACCACCACTAGAGACAGAGTTCAAAAGTAAAATAAACCCTCCCGGCCAGAGACCCCTATAATTGCAGCACCTAACAGAGCAAGAAAAACCACACCTTCGCCACAGAGAATTAAACCAATCACCACAAATTCAAAGATAAAAAACCAGCAGGCATCCACAGCATGAATGATAAATGGCTTCAAACCGAACGCATTCCAAACTCACTCGATATATATCATTCACAGCAAGTGCATTCAGATAGCAATCATTACTGTCATGAAAAACCAACTCCAACGGCCAAGAAAATATTACACCAAAAATCCTGAAACAAGCTATACCTTCGCCACAGTGAAATAAACCAATCACCACAAATCTGAAGATCAAAAACCAGCAGGCATCCACAGCATGAATGATAAATGGCTTCAAACCGAATGCATTCCAAACTCACTCAATCTATAATCAAGAGCATTTAGATAGCAATCATTACTGTCATGAAAAACCAACTCCAACGGCCAGGTTAAACACCGCCACTAGAGACAGAGTTCAAAAGTCAAATAAACCCTCCCGGCCGGAGACCCCTATAAATGTAGCACCTAACAGAGCAAGAAAAAAACCACACCTTCGCCACAAAGAATTAAACCAATCACCACAAATCCGAAGATCAAAAACCAGCAGGCATCCACAGCATGAATGATAAATAGTTTCAAATCATTACTGTCATGAAAAACCAACTCCAAAGGCCAAGAAAATATTACACCAAAAATCCGGAAACAAGCTATACCTTCGCCACAAAGAACTAAACCAATCACCACAAATTTGAAGATCAAAAACCAGAAGGCATCCACAGCATGAATGATAAATGGCTTCAAACCGAACGCATACCAAACTCACTCAATATATATCATACACAGCAAGAGCATTTAGTAGCAATCATTACTGTCATGAAAAACCAACTCCAACGGCCAAGAAAATATTACACCAAAAATCCTGAAACAAGCTATACAAGCTCAAAACCCCGCTCCCTAGAGCAAGATAAAACTGATGTATCAAAGCTCTCTAGCTGCAAAATCAAAAGAATACTGGAAAAAAAAAGGCGTAATACGTGATAAATCGCTTGGAAGAGTTATGTCAATCTTTACGCATATTTACATCTGCATATAAAACATAAGATAATTAATCACCACAAAAATATTTGTAAGAAAAATAACAAAATTCTCAAATAACAAAATAATAGTTAATTCTTTGAATACAATAATATGCAAATAACAAAATCTCCCATAATTCATAAACTAGTGAATTGATCAATGAGGATTTGGCATCCTCATATTTGGCGATTTTGGTGGCTAGTTATCTCCTTCATGAGCTCCCTCCATCACTTTTACTGGCAATCCCAACAGTCTTATAATTTGGCGAGTATGTGGCAAATCCATTCGTGTGATTTCATGCAATTTGGTGTAAGGACCTCCAATTCTCTACAGCACAATTCGGTGGAAATTTGTTGATGTAGCAGCGTGAAAAACTGTGGCTGGTATGGTATGAGGAGCAATCCAATGGCATATTCCATACTTGGGCGTTCTCTTCTCATATGATAACATGTCCCTTTTATACCTTTCAATGCAATATTGTCTATATCTGCAATACTGTCTATGTCTATACCTTTCGTAGATGTTGCAGCTCTTTTTTCATCATTACGATGATGGGAATCTGGCCATATTATATAATGGAAATCGATGTAAGGGAATCTTTTAATAATTCCAAGATCCTGGCAATAGACACAATTTTAATATATATATATATATTAATATATATTGAAATATATTTTAATATATTTGAAATATATTGAAGTTAGGATCTCTCCTTACCACCAAAAGAGAAGAAAAGTGTCAAATATCATAACAAAAAGATATTCCGGCTGTATTTATACACCACGACAGCCCAACTTGTTGGCACAATTATTACGAAATGTGAAATAAGAGAAAATAGTCCAGCCATACAACTTAAAGATGGTTGATGGGACCATTACAAATAAACATTATTTCGGGAATAAACATTAAATTATTTCCAGATTTTAATATATATAATATTTCTGTAAATTATTTCTAAATAAACATTGAATTATTTAGAAATTTTAATATATATATATATTAATTATAGATATATAAATTATTTGGAGATTTTAATATATATATATTGAAATATATTAAATATATATTTCAATTTATTTTTTAATTTTAATTTAAGTTTAAAATATATGTTCCTTAGTAATAGATTTCTATGTATTAATACTAAGAACTCTTTGTGGTATAGTGGTAAGGGTGTTGGGATAATAGGAAAGAGGTTCAAGGTTCAATCCTTTGAAGTCATCTAATTTATTTTGCATAAAAATTCATATAGTCATAGAATTCAACTTGTGGTATAGTGGTAAGGGTGTTGTGATAATGAGCAAGAGGTTCAATATATAAGAACTACTTGTGGTATAGTGGTGGTGTTGTGATAATGAGCAAGAGGTCCAAGGTTTCTTCCAAATCACCTAATTCTTTTGAATATTTATTGAATTTTAAACTTGCATAAAATTCAAGGAGGTTTGCACCTGGGGTGATTGGATCCCTCTCGATGCTTGTTATATATCTTTTGAATATTTATTGAATTTTAAACTTGCATAAAATTCAAGGAGGTTTGCACCTGGGGCGATTGGATCCCTCTCGGCGCTTTTTATATATCTTTTGAATATTTATTGAATTTTAAACTTGCATAAAATTCAATGAGGTTTGCACTTGGGGCGATTGGATCCCTCTCGGCGCTTGTTATATATACATTGATAGGATTTGAAATATAGAGTTGTCTCTATGTATATGTAAAATAAGAAGAAAAAAAATTATGTGTTGATTTTATATTTGTAGAAGAAATTATTTTGATGGTGTTACAATGAATGCAAGTGTAACATATTTATAGATATATGTTATGCATACTTAAACTGTTTATATAGATCTTGGTTAAGTATAAAATATTGAAATGGGGAATTACTTATGGGCTCACTTATTTGTATTTGTAAGGAATTGCATTGGTTAAGTAAAGTAGGATATGTCGTTCCAATTATATATATATTTTGAAATGAAAAAAATTAAAGTTAGAATATAGTATTAATTAGAGCTTAAATATAGCCACTTTAAATGTGAAATTGAGATGTAAATATAGAAGATGCAGTTTCATATTGTTTAGAATTATGTTGAATGAAAATTGTATAGTCTCATTTAGGAATGTAGCTTTTATAAAAAGAAATCTAGATATTCCAGTAGTTGTTTAAATTAAAAATTGTAAAATCTTCATTAGTTAGAATGAGTTGTATTTATTTGGGTATGCTTATAGTTGTAAAAGTTCACATGACTTATTTATATGGAAAATATGTATCCTATATATATATACTTGTATTACAATAATTTATTCTTATCTTTTTCAATTATTGAATGAGCGAAATAAATGAGAAATAGTTTTAGAAAATGTTAATGTAAAGGATTGTTCATTTTATTTTAAATTATATATATATAAAGATAGTGAGTTGTGATTATTATAGTGCTATTATGTTCAAGTTTAAATAACATAATTTTATATGGATTGTAATGTATAAAGTTGAGAGCTATTTACATGTTGGCGTTTATATAAATTACAAATATTTGATTATATACATGAAGACATTGCATTCATTAGTAAATACTCTTTTTGTGATTTATGTAATTAGGAATATGATGCAAAATATATATAGGTGACATAATTTCTTCAACACATTTTCAATTTACAAGTCCGATTCAAAAGAATTGAATAAATGAACTAAGTATGAGGTTAATAGCAGTTCGACCCAATGGACTTGCATTCACACATGTATGTTCTATACTCTGTGAAGTATTGACTTTTGTTAATGTAAAATTTTTTGTTTACGTATTGGCATATAATGATTAACATGTTTATCTTCTTGTAAAAAGTATGGTTACAAGAAAACATGTAGGCATTGAAGCATGCTTGATTGCACTATGCTATAGATATTGTCAAGGGAGTGCAATATAAAATTTAAAAGTTGCTCAACATCAGGAAAAATGTTATGCGGATCTTAAAAAGAACTCCAAGAGAGTTCAATATTGGCGATCATGTATACCTAAAGGTAAAAGTAAAAAAATAGTGCTTTGAGTTTGGGAAAATGTTCCAAGCTGGCACCCAGGTATTGTGGACCTTTCGAAATGTTAATTAAGATAGGGTCGCTATCCTATCAGCTTGTGCTTCCCCCTAATATAAAAGTGCACGATGTATTCCATGTTTCATTATTACCAAAATGTATATACATGATGGTACTCATATAATTGACTGGAATGTGATTCAGGTAGAACTCGAGGGAGAGTTCCAAATCGGACCTTTTCGCATCCTCGACATGAAGGAATGTATGCTACAGAATCAAGCCATCATTCAAATAAAAGTGCAATGGAAGCACTTCAGCCCTGAAGAGGCTACTTGGGAAATGGAGGATAACATGCAATAAGCATATCCCTCCATGTTCCAAAATGAGCAAGAGAGATCAGAATAAAAGAACACCAAGGACGATGTTAAGAATAAGGGGGGAACAAATGTAATACCCCCAATACATTATTATTTTATTTAATATTTGTGAAAATAACTTCGAAAACAATTATTTTTGTAAGAGTTAATTAAAAACTTGAAATACTCAGAAGAGGTGTGAGTGACATTTTACACAACAAACTATTATTTTATTATTAATAAAAGGAAAAGATACTTGGAGAATCTAGTTACATGAGGGGACAACACCATGGCACAAGAGAACATGTGTAAGAAAGCAAGATAGATCTTTACCAATCAAATCCAATCTAAAACTCAACAACCATACAAGATCCTAAATCATAGGGATTTATGGATTGATTGGAGATTTGATTGGGATGGCATAAGAACTAGGCAAAATCTATATATAATGGTGCATTAGGATAGCACGGGACGCCATGTTGTGCATGGAGAAACTTTGTTGTGAATGCATGTGTTGAGTGTTTCTCTCGTTTCATAAGTCCATCACTTAGCTTTTTACGGACTCCAAGAGAGAGTGCCGCGTAGAAGCTTTATTGCTATAGCTTGTTACAGACTCTGAGAAAGAGTGCCGCATAGAATCTTTTCTTGTTGTAGCTTGTTACAGACTCTGAGAAAGAGTGTCGCGTGGAAGCTTTCTTGATGTATCTTATTACGGACTCTGAGAAAGATTGCCGTGTGGAAGTTTACTAGTTGTTTTAGTGTGCATGGTGGTGATCCAGCTCGGGGGTGGAGTTGGGATCGTAGTGGTTTTTGCGGTCCTCTCGTATGGTTGGGAGGAACTGATTCTCCGAGTATTTTTCTGACATTGCCTTCAAGTAGGTGAATCTAACCTCCCTTATAATTGTTGTGTTTTCTTTGATTTTGCAAAAATTTATGGTGTATTGTTTTAGGGTTGTTACAGAAGCCTATTTCATATACCAAAATTTCATACCAATGACCATTGTTTAAGTAATGGATATCTTCGTATAGTACAAGCCCCATGGAAAAACATTGTAAATAAATGATGGCCACCCATCAATCTTATAGGTGATATCAATGGAAATTGGTCAATTAGTCAATAATTTTACTTGATTAGGACTTACATATCCATGTTATAAACAAACAAATTAAAACAACAACTTCCTAATATGACACTGGTATAGTTTGACCAAATAAAAACAACCTCCTATTTTTTATGGAGATAGTTTGACCAAATAAAACATATATGGTATTACAACATACAT